>PVKC010028091.1:0-15559 GCA_004027635.1 Crocidura indochinensis
ATTCCAGGTTAGACTCCTAGCACCCAAAGAAGCAATGTTTCTAAAGATGAATTTCTTTCTGCCTCTCATTTCTTTCTTTCTTTTTTTTTTTCCTATTCTGTATGGGGCATCTTATACAAGGCATTGAGAATACAGATGAGGAAAGTAGCCCTTAATCTCTGGGAGTTAGAGAACTAGAGTGGGAGACTTATAAATTACTTACAAGACAAAAATAAAATATGATTAGTGGGGTCATAGTGATAGTACAGCAGGTAGGGTTCCTACCTTGCACACAGCTAATCTGGGCTCGATCCTTGGCACCACATAAGATTCCCTGAGCCCACCAGGAGTAATCCCTGAGGCCAGAGTCAGGAGTAAGCCCTGAGCACCACCAGGTGTGCCCCACCAAAATATGATTAGTTTTGTGAAAGTGGTTTTATAGAAGCCCACAGGAAAAAAAATCATTAAACTTGACCTAAGGAGGAGGTGATTCAGGCATTAAGTATTGAGACAAAGAAGATGATGAAGAGCATTCCAGATGGAGGAAATAGGTACAAAGACTAGAGATTTAAAAATAAGAATAAAAAGCATGGGCCTGGGGATATAGCTCAAATTATTTTATTTTTTTTTCTTCTTCTTTTTTTTTTTTTGGTTTTTGGGTCACACCTGGCAGTGCTCAGGGGTTATTCCTGACTCCATGCTCAGAAATTGCTCCTGGCAGGCACGGGGAACCATATGGGACACCAGGATTCGAACCGATGACCTTTTGCATGAAAGGTAAATGCCTTACCTCCATGCTATCTCCTGGACCCCAGCTCAAAGTTATTTGCATTTCATGTAGGAGACCCTGGGTTTGATTCCCAGCACCAACACCAGCACTAACACAGCACCCACACACCAAAAAAAAGTGTGCAGTGTACTAACATGCAGTTGTGATTGATATAAGGGGTAGAGATGAAGCTTGAGAAGTTAACTTGAGAAGTTGAGAAAAGCAGGGCTGGAACAATAACACAGTGGGTAAGGCATTTGCCTTGTATGTGATCAACCCGGATCCCTGGCATCTCTTCTAGTCCTCCGAGCTTGCAAGGAGCGATTTCTGAGTGCAGATTCAGGAATAAACCCCATGAGTGCTGCTGGGTATGGCCCCCAAACAAACAAACAAACAAACAAAAAATAAAAGACTTGGATTTAATTTTAATTATGATGAAAACTAAAAAATATTGAGAGGGTTCTTCCCAGACAGGAGTATGAGAAAACGAATTCTAAGGGCCAGAGTGATAATACAGCAAATAGGGCGCTTGCCTTTTACACAGTTGATCTGAATTAACTCCCTGGTATCCTATGTGGTCCCCAAATGCTGCCAGGAAGAATTCCTGATTACAGAGCAAGGTGTAACCCTTGAGCATTGCCAGGTGTGCCCTCCCTACAAAAAAATTCTAAAGGATTCTAGAAACTACAGAAGAGTAGACTGGTGTATGGAGGGGAAATCAGAAGTGCAGATATCAGTTATTTTGCAAAAACTCAAAAAGGAGGTGAGAAGCTGTGTTTGTATCAAAGCAGTGGCAGGATGGAAATGAGGCACATCTGGGCAAAATCAAAATCAGGTCAGGCTGATGAGATGGAGGGGAAGCAGAGGTTCACAGACACCTCTTTTAAATATTCTGGTCTGTATCTTGGCATCTCATTATGTTTGCCCTTGATCCTTGCCTTATTTCTCTGGCCCACTTTATTTCTGCTGACCTCTTCTGCTTCTCTGCTGGTACGAGCTGATCGCCTGAATGATCTCAGCTATATACAAATTATAAACTGATGTTGCAAGTAATGGCGAGAAACAGAAAGAGAAAAACTTAAGTCAGAGAGGAAGACTGGGGTGCTGAGGGACAAAAAGGGGAAGTGAGGATGTGTGAGAGGAGACAAGAGAGACAGAAGAAGGGCAAGAACTGGGCCAAGAATTATCACGGGCCTTTGCAGTATGCTGAACGATAATCCTTGAGATGGGCCAATCTTGGTTTCAATCTCAGTTTCAGAGGTTGTGTGAAATTTGGTTTCTTTCTTGGGGAGGCCAGCAGTTGGTTTGGGGCTTTCCCTGGGTGGGAGGGATGATAAACTTATGCCCCAAACTCAAAGAGCAATATTGTCTCTAAAGTGGTCTCTGTGGAAAAAAATAATGAAATCTCTGAGGCTTCCAATAAGCTGAAATGATATTAGACTCAAACTTGAGCTTGAGTCAGAAATTTTAAAATCTGACTTGAGATAACTACAGCCCACATCACAACTTGAACTTATCCTGAACCTTAAATTTAAACATATCCCAATAAATAAAGCCAAAGTAAACTTATTTTCAATTCTATTTCTGGAACTAATCTTTTATTGTTTGTTTTTATTTTGTGGGACCACACCTGGCTGGGGTCAGGGGTTATTCCTGGCTCTGACCTCAGAAATTACTTCTGGAAGTTAAAGGGGCCATATGGGATATTAGGGATTGGACCCAGGTTGGCCATGTGCAAGGCAAACCCATTGTGCTATTGCTCCAGCCCCACTAGAACTAATCTTGAAATCAGCTCCCATCCAATCCTAACCCTCTAGTTAAATCTGCTGACCCTGTGAAGTGCAGACCAAAAGAGGCACACTATCCTGCTTTACTTTGTTGTTATTTATCCACCTTCCATTTAATAACTCTTTATTGATGATCCAGGGATCTGATGCAAGTGGTAGAACACATACTTAGTATGTGGGAGGCCCTAAATACAATCCTTGGCAATATAATCCTAGAGGTGCCTTTTGTAGCTCCTGAGCACCACCAGGCTCATACATGGAACTGCTGGGCCTACTCCTCTGGGTTGAGTGTCACTGGGAGCATCACACTCTCCCATCTTCCTGCATTGCTAGATGTGGCTCCTATAAAAAATATAATTAGTCTTTACTGAGTGTTTCCTACATGCTGGGTGCTGACCGAGGTAGTAGGGACATGGTGGCAAACAAGTAAGATGCAGTACTGGTGATCATGGAACTTACATTCTAGCAAGGTAAGGCAGAAAAAAGATACACTGAAGAAGTAACTACTAAGTAGTGCTATAAAGAAATACAATCATGTGATAAGGATGACAGGAAACTCGTTTAAACACAGTGTTTAAGGTCAGACACCCAGGGGCTGAGAACCTTCTGGGCCCCAACACTGGCCCCAGAGTACAGAGGCAGGAATAAATGAGCTCTGCTGGGTATGCCCAAACCATGTTCCTTGCACCATTCCCCAGGTTCTGCCTCTGAAAAACAACAAAAACAACAACCCCCCCCCCAAAAAAAAACAAAAACCCAACACAGTGGTCAGGAAAGCCCTCTGAGAAGTAACTATGCTGAAAACTCAAAGACAAGTAGTAGTGAGCAGATGAACAAATGAAGATTTAGAAGAGAAACATTCTGGAAAAAGGGAACTATTGCAAAGGGGAGAGAGTACATAGCAGTCAGAACGTTAACGAGTAGAAAGACCTGGGGCTGGAGAGATGGCATGGAGGTAGGGCATTTGCCTTTCATGCAGAAGGTCTTTGGTTCAAATACCGGCATCCCATATGGTCCCCTGAGCCTGCCAGGAGCGATTTCTGAGCGAGGAGCCAGGAATAACTCCTGACACTGCCGGGTGTGACCCCCCAAAAAACAAACAAAAAAAGAGTAGAAAGACCAGAGTCCTGGAGTGGGGGGTGGGGTGGGGAGGTAGGGAAGGAACTCAAAGAGGTGGGATAAAACGCTGGATTTTATTCAACCTGGAAGTTAGATAGGGTGTCAGGGTAGGTACATATATGTGTGTAAATCTATATGGGGGAGAGTGAGGGAATGAGAGGAGGTAGAGGAGAGAGAAGGAAGGGAAGAGATGAAGCACAGGCTTTGAATGAGTTTATGTGCATGCATGTATAGAGGAAAACTGGGTTTATTTTTAAGACTATTTTAAAAGTCTGTGGCTTCTGTATATAGATTGAATTTGAGCAGCAAGACTTAGGAAGTGACTCCAGTAATTCTGGGGAGATGAGGGCAATCATGAAGACAAAGGGAAGTAGACAAAATTTGGGTGTATTTCAGGAGAATAAATGACAATCAGATAAAGAACTGTATAGGGATGGGAGACTGAGAGAGGAAGCTTCCAATGGGCTAGGAGAACCAAAAGTTCTAAATTTTATTAGACATACATCCAAATAAAGATGTTACCTAGTCATTGGAGTCTGGATTTCAGTGGAAAGGTCAGAACTAGAAATACTGCATAAGGTTATTTAGATGAAGAGAGCATTCAAACTCACAGTTCAGAATAAGGAGCTGGAGAGCATGCTTTGCATGCAGGAGGCCCAAGTTTGACCCCCAGAACTGCACTGTCTCCTGAGTACAGGCAGGAGTAGCCCCTGAACATATTGCTGGGTGTAGCCCCTAAATACATCAAAATCCATAGGAAGAAATATCTTGTGCACTCCCCTAAAACATCCTTGAAGACATTTGTTTCTTTTATAATACTGTACTTTCCCATTCAAAATCCAGAAATGAAACCCTCTGAACTTTCTGAAATTTCATGGGTTTTTAACTTCTCTGGATTCTGTTCCCTACCCCACACATAACACAAGTACTAATCCATTTCAAAATACCCTACTAATAAACTCATATATTCAAATCCTCTTAAAATCATCTTTCTCTTTGGAGAAATAATACAGCTTGAGAGACAATATAACCAGTACAATGCTTCTGAACATGGCTGACCTGGGTTTGATCAAACCCCAACATCCCATATGGACCAGGAATGCACCGAGTGACTCCAGAGTACAGAGCGAGGAGTAATCCCGGAAAACAGCCAAGTGTGGCTCCAAAATCAAACCATGTATTTTCCTCTAACCTAGCTTTTCCCTAATGAGGTGTCTTTTTGCTTTAAGGAAATCTCTTTTGTTTGCTTTGGGGCCACATCTGGTGGGTACACAGGGGCTACTTCTGGCTCCATACTCAGTTGTTGTTCCTAATGGGAACCACACAGAATGTTTGGTGGGGGGTTACACACAACCACTCACAATACATAAACCCAACTGTTTTGCTCTTTGGCCCCCAAAGCTATTCTTTCACCCTCAATAGCAGCAGGGGACAGAGGAGAGATCACTGTTCTCTTCCTCCCTCTCTGCTGCACTATTAATGTCCTCTTCTTTTGAAGCCCAGGCCTTCCTTCAGCATATGCCACTTTCTCCCATCTTCCCAGAAGAGCATCTCCATTAAGACTACGATGCTCTCAGTATGTCCGACTCAGATTTTCTGTTGCTCTTCTCTTACAACTATCTTTAGTGCTTTTAAAACCACATAGACCAGATGTCTTATAGTCTGGTTTCTCAGTGTTTCAACTCTCTCAACCTCAATAGTCTTCCCCTATCCTCCCCTATCTTTGATGACAACTCATGACAGTGGGACTATCAGGATGGCCTCTTAGAATTCAGGTAGCAGTGGGATTTGAATTTGTGATCTTCTGCTTGTCAAGCAAATGCTGAGCCATCCTCTGGACCTCTCAGTGCCAAGTTTTACAGTCTCTTTCCATGCTTTACTTTAGCTGGCCAGGAGGAAGTTTGTACCTCAAACCTCAGCATCACTAAGGGTTACATCTCTGAGGTCTGAATTTTCACTCATTGGTAAGAGCACCCACTTCTCACATACCTCATTTGCTCCTTTCCATCAATTCATTTCTTCATTTTCAATAAAATTTCCAGGATTTGTCAACTTGTATAGTAAAAAACTTCAACTACTGTCAATAATACATTAAAAACTTTTTATTTTTGGTTGGGAGCAAGGGTGGTTGTATCCCAGCAGTTCAGAGCTCATTCTTGGCTCTGTAATCAGGAAACACACCTGGCAGGTTTAGGGGAATTGATCGTGTCAGGGATTGAACCTGGTTCAGTCTGTGCAAGGCAAGTGCCCTATCCTCTGTACTATCACTCTGGCCCATTTAAGTAGCATCTTAGGATCACCTCCTTAACTGATATATCTGAAAAGATTTTGAGAAAAAAAAATTTTCTTTTGCTTTTTGGGCCACACCGGTTGACACTTGGGGTTTCTCCTGGCTATGTGCTCAGAAATCGCTTCTGGCTTGGGGGAACCATATGGGATGTCAGGGGATCGAACTGCAGTCCATCCTAGGTTAGTGTGTGAAAGGTAAATGCCCGACTGTTTGTGCCATCGCTCTGGTCCAAAACTTTGAGAAGTTTGATTTGGGTAAACACAATGGTTTCTGTTATGTCTGCTAAGCTGTTAAGCTTTGCAGGAGCCTCTCACCCTAGAAGCCTCCTAATTCTGGCAATCCAATTTCAGAGAGTCCTGTGCTCTTTAATCATTGCATTCCATTAATTTACGAAATATTCAAGTGATCTGGATGCATGATAAACTTATACATTTAAATAAAAACCCCTTCAGATTCTACCTCAAATGTCCATTCTATTGCTCACCTTTTCTTTCCGTGTTCCGTCTCAAGAAGGATGAGCCTCCTTAACCACTTTTTTCAGGAACTGGTAAAATTTTCCTCATTTGTAAAATCTGTGGGTTGAACTAGAAAATGAGTGGTAGCTATCTTCTGTATTTGCCATTCTATGGTTTTGTGCCCACTAATTCCCTTTCCTTACCATCTACTCATCCCTTAACCAATGTAAAGGATTTTTGCCTTTCTGCTACATGAAAACTATTTTTTCAAAAATTTTAACTGGTCAGTTGCTACTAGACCTTTCTGAAATATCATACATGGCTTGAAACTCTCCAGTTTTGGTCCTTACTTTTTATTTTTTGGTTTCTGGGTGACAACCAATGGTAATCAGGGGTCATTCCTGGCAGTGCTTGGGGGACCAAATGAAATAGAATAGAACCTGAACAGCCACATGCAAGGCAAATGTTTTACCCACTGTACTACTGCTCCAAAACCTGATCCTTATTTTGACTGCTTACCCAATCTCTCTCTCTCTCTCTCTCTCTCTCTGGCTTTTGGGCCACACCCGGTGACGCTCAGGGGTTACTTACTCCTGGCTATCTGCTCAGAAGTCGCTCCTGGCAGGCACGGGGGACCATATGGGGAACCCGGGGATGGAACCGCGGTCCGTCCTAGGTTAGTGCAGGCAAAGCAGGCACCTCACCTCCAGCGCCACCGCCCGGCCCCCTTACCCAATCTCTCTTAATAGGTCCTTCTTTTGATTCTCAGGACTCCTGCTCACCCCTTCTTGGGCATTCCATCTAATCAGAGGTTTAATTGCTTGGGAAAAGACTGATATCCAAATCTTTTCCCCAACCAAAGTTCTCTCTTAAACTCTTTTTTTGGGGATGGGGTCGGGTGAAGGGGATAGAGCTATTCCTGATGGTGTTTAGGGTTTGCTCCTAGCTCTGTACTCAGAAATTACTCCTGACTAGCTTAAGGGACACTATGTGGTGCCTGGGATTGAACCCAGGTTGGCCATGTGCAAGGTAAATGTCCTACCCTTTGTACTATTGCCAGGCCTCATCAAACTCCAGACTGCTTGCTGGAAATCTCCATTTGAGTTTGAGCCACTCAAAAACAGCAATTCATTACAATAAGCAGGTGGGGCTATAAGTTTGAGTAGCTGTCAATGTGTATTTTGTCTCACTAAACTGCAAGGTCTATGAGGGGAGAGATTTTACTTATTTCATTGTCTAACAGAGCATTTGATCTTATCAGGTGCTTAAAGAATGTAGGGAGGGCCAGTGATAGCACAGTCGGTAGGGTGCTTGCCTTGCATGTGGCCAATCCGAATTTGATCCCCAACATCCCATTTGATGCCCCAAGCCCACCAAGAATGATTCCTGAATGCAGAGATAGGAATAACCCCTATGTAGTGCTTGTTATGGCCCCCAAAGCCAACACCCCCACAAAAAGTTATTACATTTTAAGTATTCTACAAAATATTTTTTTCTTTGCCTGTATTCCTACAGCACTCTTGTCCTTTTTCTTCAGTACTCATCAATGCCACTGTTCTCAGGACAAAGTCCAAATCCCTCATTCTGTCATTCTTTTTTAGGGGAAGTGGGGTCACCTAGGAGTTACTCTTGACTCTGCATTTGGAAATCACTCCTGGCAGGGCTTAAGGAACCATATAGGATGCCAGGGGTCCAAGTCAAGTTTGTGTTCAAGTCAAGTACCCTACCCACTGTACTCTTTAATTCTTAAAAAATTTTGGGTCATACCCAGTGATGTTCAGGGATTATTCCTGGCTTTGTGCTCAGTGATCTCTCTGGGAAGTACCCAGGGGACCATATAGGATGCTGGAAACAAACCAGGCCAGCCACATGAAAGGCAAGTGTCTTACAAGCTGCACTATTGCTCCGGCCCTCTATCACTCTTTGGTCCTTAAACACATACTTACCAGTTTCATCTACTTTGAGATATTCATCACACTCTTTTCCTCAACATACTGTCTCCCAATTATTGCTAAAGCCATTTCATTCATTTTTAGAGCTCCCTTCATCTACCTCTACCCAAAGAAATCCTCTGATCCATCACTAGGAAGCTCAGATGCCCTCTGGAATTCACTGCCTACTTATCTGTATTCACTGTATTGTATTTCACATGACTTCAACCAAAATTAGGTATGGGCCTAAAAATTAGGTATGTGAAGCTAAGTTTGAATTTAGCTTTGGACTACTTGTCTAGTTGTACTGTGCAGAATCAAGTCCTTTCCAAACCCTCTTTTCTTCTTGTTGTTGGGGTCACACTTGGTGATACTACAGGGCTAATCCTTGCTCTTCACTCAGGAATTATTCTTGGTGGTACTTGGGGGAACACCTGGGATACTGGGAATCAAACCTGGTTTAACCATGTGCAAGGCAAACACCCTACTTACTCGCTGCACTATTGCTCTGGCCCTGACAGACCCTCTTCATAACTTAACCCAACCTGTCCATCCCAGTTCCCCAGCTGACTCTTTTATACCATTAGTCTCATTCCCTATCCTGTTTCTCTAAGACCCAAAGTATCCTCTAGAGAACTGACTCCAATTTCCAATCATAAAGAGCAAATATATAGACTGTCACCTCCCTGGTATTATATGGTAGGCATTAAGTCACCTCTTGGGGGATCCCTAGGGTCCCTCCTTGCCCCCACAGTATTGGACAGGATGCCCATCTCCTGGCCCCAAGGGACCAGAGGAAGCCAAAGCCTCTAGGGCTCATTATTTTTATCAGCCTAGGAAACAAAGAGACATAGAAGCGGAAACTGTGTGGTCAGAGAAAGTGAACAGCCCTCATCTGGGGGAACCCCCAAGAGGCCTGGGGGGCCAGACACCAGGAGGGGATGTTGAAAAGGAGGTCTGGGGGAGTGGGGGCAGGTATCCGAACTTATTTTGCTTTGGTTTTATATATAACTCTGACAGAAGCAAAATGATACAACTAAAAACAAGAGAGAGGCAAGAAAAGCCTCCTGGTAAGATGAGCAGATTCAGACACCAAAGTTCTGTTCTTAGTTTTCAACACCCCCACTGTCCCATTCATGATCCTCACCTCAACTCCTCCCAGCCCCAAACCTGGGCTCTTTGCATGCCACTTCCGAAATCTCCGGCCTGTGAGAGGAACTGGACGCCTGGGTTGCTCACAGCTCTTAGCCTCTTCTCTGAATCACGGCAGCTTCCTCTCACAAGGTCTTTCTCACCAGCCCTTCCTCCTCCTGTCCCTGAACATCTGTCTAAGCCTGCTGAAGGCCATGTATCTCTTGGCTCCCTGTCTTCTCTGAGGGTTTCATGCCCATCCCTTGCTCCTTTTCTGGAGACTTCTCATGCCTTCTTCTATGTTCATTCCTGAGATTCTCTTCTGTACACAAAGGCTCCAAACCTGAAAAATAAGTTTCTGATTCAAGAGATCCTCTGATGTAGACATGTGCCAACTGAGCACATGCCAGTACATGCCTGGATTCTCCTTTCAGCCTTGTCTTTTCTTGTCACCAAGTTCCCTACTGTGTGTCAGGGATGATAGTGGAGTTTAGTACTGTCTGTAAATTCTGATTCCAGTTCCAGGGAGTTGGAGTGCGTACTTAGTATGTCCCATTCCCTCTGCGGGGATCTCGTGACCTTTTCTCAGGAAGAGAAGACATTTATCTGGAATGCTAGGCCTCGGCTGCCCAGAGAAGTCCTGGTTTGAAGGACAGAGTAGGACCGGGCTCTGGAAGAGAAGGGATGAGAAGCTAGGGGAGAGAGCCTTGGGTGTGGATCCCTGGTTGCCCAAGAACAGACAACCCAGGTTACATAATTTAGCTCTTTCCTCCTTCTAATTTTAGCAACCAAAATTCCACTCCCCACAGGGCTCTTCCTTTAGCCCTACTCTGCTTCTATTCCCGTCCTCCCACAACATGCCCATGGCCCCCCAGCTCCAGCTACCCCCAACCCAGATCAATGACTCAGCAAAGGGAAAGCCCTGTGCTGGGGGACAGGGTATAAAGTAGGGAAGAGGATGTGGTTCTGCCTGGGGAGGGGAGAGAAACTGGTTTTGTTCCCCTTTTGCCCTTGTTCACATTTTCTCCAGCTGCTCATTGTAAACAGGGAGCTGAGTAGACTGGAAGGCCAATGGATCTCCTTAGAGCTGACTGTGCAGAGGGTGTGGGGCAAGGAGAACGCTTCTCGCCTGCCACAGAAGGCACATGTACGTGTATATGTATATGTCAGAGGTGTGGAGGAGCTGTGGGTTGTAGCAAGCGGGGAGGAAAAGGAGATGTCATGAATGTTGAAAACCACGGCAATGGAAAAAGTCAGAGGAGTCGCCAGGAGTGAGATGTGGAACCAGGTCTTATTAGGAAATGGCAGAGCTGAGGACAGTGGTGGAGCCTGCCCCCAACCCACTCATCACAAGTTTCAACCCCACCCCATATCCTGGGTGCAGCGTAGCTGCCTCTTCCGATTACCCTGGCCCTGACCTGACTGGACTCTTTTGACTGCCCTGCCCCTCGGCTACATCCCTGCACTTTCTAGCTCTATCTCTGGGGTCACTTGAGGGCCTCCGCATGTCGATTCAGGGCCTGAGAAAGAGCTGTCACAGCCCCCATCACCCGGCCCAGCTCCCAGGTCTCAATCTGGTTTCGGAATCGCTGCAGGAAGCGATCAGGGTGCCAGCGAACCTGCTGGACCCTTAAGTACCTTCTCAGAGCCCCATGCTCCTCCAAGGGGGGACCCCTGGCCACCAGGGCAGCAGCCATAGCCTCTGGGTCCCCTCCACCAGGGCAGGGCCAGGGCACATCGCCAAAGCGCCAGAGGCTGCCTCTGCCCACTCCTCCGGGTTGCTCTGCCCTGGGCCCCACCCTGGTGGGCTCTGGCCCTTGGTCCCGGCCCCCACGAGCAGCCTCTTGCGCTCTCCTGGCTCGGCTCTCACGCAGTTCTTCGTCCTTGGCCCGGGCTCGCTCTCGAAAAAGTCGCTGCTCTTCCTCTTGCTGCCTCCAGCTGTGACTGGGGCCCTCAGCCCGTGGGGGTCGGCAGGCCCCCAGGGCTTCCCGGTGCTGCTGTTGGTATTTCTGGGCATGCTCCCTGGCCAGCCGATCTGACCAGGCTGAGAAGGACTCAGGTTCCTGGGTCTCATGGGAAACATCATCTGTTGAGGGATAAGAGTGATGGGGGAGATGCTGTAAGAACAGGCAATAACTTCAGGGCAGTACACATTAGGTGCAGGCAGGCTAGTGGGCTAGTGGGAACATTTACATAGTGGTTGTAGAAAAGAGGTCAGAGGAAGAAAGGCAGACGTGAATGGAAATGCGTTTCTTACCTTCGTATCTCCCAATGACTTCCTGCCATTCATCCTCCAGTTCTCCCTGTATCTTCTCTCTCCATTCTCTCTCCTTGGAGGCTTCCTCTTCTTCCTCTTCTTCTTCAGCAGAATCCCAAGGGGGTCCCCATCCTAGAATCTGCCCAGGTGTCTCCCCTTCCTTATTCTTTATTCCCATGGCTGAAGGGCAGCGACTCAGTAGTGGCAGGAAGAAGTCCTTGTAGGCTAGTGGGAAAGCAGGGAGCAGAAATTAATCAGGTCTCCAGTCATTGGCAGGGCACCATCTTGAATCCCACTGGTCACTCACTTCCTTGATTTTAGTGCAAGGGTTGCCCACATGGATGCTTTCTGGGTAGTAAAAAATCACTGTCACTGGCAAGTACTGACAGTGTATCACATGCATGGGAAGTGTGGTAGTTTAAAGCAATCTCATCTGAAACTTCCATAAGCTATTTTAGTACCTATATTTTGGAGCACACCCAGAGGTGTTCAGTGGTTACTACTCTTGGCTCTGCGCTTAGGTGCTCAGGTGACTATATGGGATGCCAGGGAGGGAACCCAGGTTGGCCGCATGCAAAGTTAACACCCTACCCATCTATCTTGGGAATTCTAGCTTAATGACATTTTCTAGCCTGCTTCCAGCCATCAAAGCAATGTCAGACTTTTGAGTGTGCATTTCATCTTCTTACCCACAACTATACTTTATACTGTATAATATCTGCAAATATGCTATACCACTATAAATATATAAATAGGAGAGTTATCTTATTTATTTGGGGGGGCACACCTAGCAGTGCTCAGGGATTATTCCTGGCTGCAGAATACTACTCAGGAATAACTCCTGGTGGGCTAGGGGGACTATATGGAATGCCAGGGATTGAATCCGGGTCAGCCACATGCAAGGCAAGCACCTTACCCGCTGTACTATGGCTCCAGCCTGAATATTCATCTCTTTATATAATTTTTCAATGAGCCCAGAAAAATAAATGTTTTCGGGGAATTTCTCAAGTCATTCTTGCTACAGGGATGCTAGAAAAGGAATGGGAAGGGGAAAGGTTGAGACCAACAATGAATTTGAGTCACAGAAACGTTGCCTGCAGCAAAGAGCAAGCACTTTCCAAATGACTGCTGATCTAGAGGAAAGCACTTGAAACACTGGGTCCCACTTAGGGATGGTTGGTTGGGAGAGACATGACCAATATTCATGAACCCCCTGGGTCTTGATTCATTGTATCTGTTTCAGTGTCAACTAATTTCTTTGCTAATGCAGCACCTGATCCCTGGACGCACCTCTCAGGGCCATGGGTATCAAGCACTTCTTTCAACACTGAGGCAGAGGAAAGTGAGCAAAACATGCTTCCTTCTCAAAGAGCTACTTTTTCTCCCTGGGCCAGAGAAAAATGCAGGCAGTATTTAATTTTTTTTTTTTTTTGGCCATGGCAAATGGTGCTCAGAGTTTACTCCTGGCTCTGTGCTCAAAGATCACTCCTGGTAATTCAAGCAGACCATATGCAGTGCTGGGGATCAAATCAGGGTCAGCTGCAAGGAAAGCACCTAAACCCCCATTGTTTCTCTTTTTGGGTTTTTGGACTACACCTGTTGGTTCTCAGGAGTTACTCTTGGCTCTGTACTCAGAAATCACGCCCGGCAAGCTCGAGGGACCATATGGGATGCTGGGGATCAAACCTGGCACAATCCCAGGTCAGCCACATGCAAGGCAACCCTACTCAAGTGCCATCACTCTAGCCAACCTAAGCACCTTGTACTATTTCCCCCATAAATCTTTATTCCGTGATACTGGAAAATACTGGCAACTTTGCAAAAGTATGGCATAAAAGTGTTGTCCTGTCACTGCTGGGAGAGCAGAGAAGCAGGATGGGTCCAGCACTGTCTGGCCAATAACTGATACCACTGCTCATCTTCTGGTTCACATTAGTGCTCCCAGCCCAAATATCATCAGGACAAGGGAGGAGGGGCTTCTCTTTTTTGGGATGGCCACACCTAGTTTTGCTCAGGGATTACTCCTGGAACTGCACTCAAAGATCACTCGGGGCAGGACTCGGGGATCATACTGGGTGCCAAGGATCAAACTCTAGTTGGTGGTATGCAAGACAGGTACCCTTCCCACTGTACTATTTCTGGAACCAAGATGCTTCTCTCTCTCCTCCCCCTCTCTCTCTTTCTCTCTCTTTTGGGTCACACTCAGCAGTGCTCAGGCTCTGCGTTCTGTGCTCAGAAATCAATCCTGGCAGGCTTGGGGGATCATATGGGATGCCGGGAATTGAACCACAGTTGGTCCTGGGTCAGCTGCGTGCAGAGCAGACACTCTACCTGTTTTACCTCTCCAGCTCCCAAGATGCTTCTCTTTAGCAGACATAACCTGTCACAAGCCTTGCCAATTTATGCTACTCAGCAAGTACCTAATCCTGCCTGTTGCTTTCAACTGCTCTTTCCCTATCAAGGTTCATAGCAGGTACGTGGGTAGACTGGTATTTAGAAGACTCAAAAGTTCATAAGTTTCGAGAAGTAATGCCTCCAATACAAAGTGTGATAAGTACCTCATGGCATAGAATAGTAAAGTCACTAAATAAATGACTGGGAGTGGAAAGCATGTCATAGAATATGAAACTCACTAAATGTCTGGGTGTGGAAAAAGCTGCCTATAAAACTATACATAGTGGTGGCCAAGAGACAGTCCTGGGTTCAATCCCTGGCATCCTATATAGTTCCCTAAGTCTGCCAGGAGTATTTTCTAACTGCAGAGCTGGGACTAACTCCTGATTACTCCCAGGTGTACCTTCTCCCAAAAACAAACAAAAGTAGTCTCTACTCACAACTGTGCAAAAAATAAATTGGTTAAAAATACTAGAGGGGGGGGGGACAACAAACAAACAAACACTAGAAGTAGGTAAAAATTCTGGTCTCTGGGCAGGACTATAGGTAAATTCGTCCCAAACTTAGTTAATATTTTAATGTGAATTTAAAAAATTAAGAATTTAATCATGCTTAACATTTCTGTAGCCCATCCTACTCCTATTTTAGTGTACATAAAACATGAATTGTGGGGCTGGAGAGATAGCATGAAGGTAAGGTGTTTGCCTTGCGTGCAGAAGGTTGGTGGTTTGAATCCCGGCACATCCCATGTGGTCCCCCGAGCTTGCCAGGAGCGATTTCTGAGCGTAGAGCCAGGAGTGACCCTGAGCACTGCCAGGTATGACCCAAAAACTAAAAACTAAAATACATATATATGAATTTTTTTCTATATATTTGAGCATACTATGTGATTGGCAACTTTTCTCCCTACACAATCAGCAGTGCTCAGGGTTTTTTTTTTTGGTTTTTGGGCCACACCCAGTGACGCTCAGGGGTTACTCCTGGCTATGTGCTCAGTAGTTGCTCCTGGCAGGCACGGGGGACCATATGGGAACCGGGGGATCGAACCGTGGTCCGTCCTAGGCTTGCGCAGGCAAGGCAGCAGGCACCTTACCTCCTGCGCCACCTCCCGGCTCCCTTTTATTTATTTATTTTTTTTGGTTTTTGGGCCATGGGCTCAGAAGTCGCTCCTGACTTGGGGGACCATATGGGAAATCGGGGGATCGAACTGCGGTCTGTCCTAGGCTAGCACAGGCAAGGCAGGCACCTTACCTCCAGCGCCATCGCCCGGCCCATTGCTCAGGGTTTATTCTGTGCTCTGTGCTCAGGGATCACTCCTGGCAGTGCTGGTGGGATGTGTGTTACCCATAATTGAACCTAGGTTGGCTAGTATAAGGCAAATGCCCTACTCAATGTTCTATCTCTAGTTCCAGATTTTCTATTTTCACTTTGTATCTTTTTGTTTAAA
>PVKC010028092.1:0-15571 GCA_004027635.1 Crocidura indochinensis
TGTGTCAGTAAATGGGTGGAGAGACAAACAAGTCTTTCATTCTCAAGGTCAAGCTGCCTGGTGAAAGTATTGCCTGAGTGAAAGTATTGATGAGAAAGTATTGGGCAGAGTGGCTGGTAGAGATCTGCTGCAGTGTTCAGGTGGGAGCACAGGGCATTGGCAGGTGAACCTTTGCTTCTGCCAAAGTCACAGATGTACCTTTAGGATGTACCTTTGAGTAGTCTTGTCAAATACAGGACAGAAATATCTAAAGGCGATGGAGGCAGAAAGAATGTTTTTCCAGGGATGCTGGTCTCCCTTGGCTAAGATGGGGCCACAGCTCCTCCTGTATACTTGCTTGGACTTGCCAAGGTTCAGGATAGGAAATAAAGAATTCACAGTAAATCTAATAAAATCTGCTCAGAAGCGGTCTCCCAGAGCTTGAAGCAAGATGTACGACTAATCTCTCCCATGACACCGCAAGGCTTTGGCTCAGTTTCTCAGGGTGTCATCCCAGGGAAGAGCAGAGGGGCAGCTGGGAATGTGGGCATAAGCAGCGGGGAATCTGCTTTGTTTATTACATGCAGAGAAGACTCCAAATCTACAGTGATCTGAAGAACAGGGCTTGAAAATTGCTGGAAAGATTAAAAGTAACCACAGGCAGTCAAGCAGCTTTTAACAAGAATATATTGGCCAACATCCAGTTCATGTCTGTAGCCACTAGATTCTAACCCTGCATCCATTCATGCTAGGTCTATTTCAATAGGCCTTCTACTTTGGATGCTTGGTTCAGAAGTCAGGGTGAGGGCAGAAAAGTCTGACAGATGGGTTTGCAGAGCATTGTTCCTTACCAAGACTCATGCAAAGGAAGCAGTTTTAGAGTTTGACAGTCTAAAGAATAAGAAACAACTACTTTACTCTTCCACACCCCCTCCCATAAAATGTGCTCATTCCAGGGTACATCCCTTTGCAGGTGATCAATGAACAGCATTCATGGATAGGATAAAGATGCTGCTACAGTTTTCTTGACTCCATTCTGATGCCCATTCTCTGCTCCTTCTTGAGTAATATATAGGTTTGGGGATAATAGCAGACCTCATGAATGCCCAAACTGAAGCAAATGTCCATGAAGATTGCAGTCATGATTCCCAGATGCTTGCACACAACTTTGACTCCCACAGAATATGCATTGGTTTCTGAGGTTTCTGAGAAGTTGGTGCCTTTTGCAGAAATCTTGGCTCCTTTCAAGTAGTGGAAGTCTCAGGTTGGATGTTGACTTCATGGGGGAGGCTTTGCTTTCTGCTGCCATGCTTGGTAGCCTTGAAGAACCAGAAGAGATTCTAGAGTCTCTGCATTGGATGAAAATAATGAATCTAGAAAAGTCCATTTAAGACCTCACAGTTAACAAACAGAAGGATTGTTTTAGAGCTTTCCACACTTTCCTTTAGTTTGTTCGGCTATACAAACCTTCTCTAACAGAGCTTTCATCCAATATCTGGAAATGGCTTTTTAAAATGGAGGCTTGGATCTCAGAGAGATGCCAGCAGCTGAGTTATTCCAGGTAGGCCTGGCCCCCATCAGGTTCAGATCTCTGGAATCTTTGTGAAATGAGGTCAAATCAAGTCCCTGCCTTGCCAAAAGTCTAGCACTCCACCCACTCACATCTGGCTCTCACCATCATCAGAGAAATGGCCCAGGTTCACAACTGTTCTAAGAGAGATGTTAGTAGCTGATAATCCCTGAACCAAACATTCTGAAGCATGATTTCTACATACACGGCTATATGACATCACCAAAATTTACAGAAATGGCAGTCCACTAGAACAGAAAACTAGAAGGGAAAGTTGTGTAGAAGCCCACTAAGCTAAAATGAGTGAAAACAGTAACGAAAGTTTCAACTTGTAGCTAATAGCTCATTTAATCCTTAGAAATGACTTTGGTCCTTTTACAAAATATATGCTATAAAAAGCAATGTAAAGTCAATTATTTTGTGCCTGCTAAGGGAGCAGGATGGGGGGATGATTGGAGACAATGCTGAAGGAAAGGACACATTGGTGATAAGTTTGGTATTGGAAAATTTAAAATCTGAAACAACTGTATTGTGAACATCTTTGTAAATCACACTGTTTAAAGTTTCATACCAAAAAAATTCAAAAGAAGGCTTATTTAACCTCTAATGAATGAACCAAGAAGTTGTGATCTATATACACAATGGAATACTATGTAGCTCTAAGAAAGAACACACTCATGCAGTTTTCAGCAACATGGATGGAATTAGAGAATATCATACTGAGAAAAGTCAGCCAGAATGACCTCTTTTTCAATGATCTTTTGATTGAGATCTCAATGTTCTCGACATGGAATGATCTCTTTCATAGACGGTACTTAAAAACACAATGTAAGATAGAATCAAAAGACTAAAGGCAACATAAATGGAGGAACTGAGCCACACAACTGAACAGTGGGTGTTGAAAAGGAGAGATTTAGGGACCTTGGGAGATGGAAGTAGAAATGGTGTTGGAATTATGTGCACGAAAAATCTTTATTAGTAGTACTGTAAACCATGGAATCTCAATCAACAAAATGTTTTTAAATATTGAACATATTAAAAAGAGGCTTGTTAGAGCTGGAGAAACCCATTCAAAAAGGTGGAGTACACGCCTGGTGTGTGCAAGGGTCTGAGTTTGATCCCTGGCACCATCTGTCTCCTGAGCACTGACAGTAAATTCCTGGGAACCCCATAGCACAATGGGGCCTGTGTACCACATTGCCAGACCCAACCAGTGAACCATCATATCTGCATCACCAGGCTATTACATTACTGGGAAAAACTCGAAGGTTCCAAACCCTGCTTAAGATGCCTATTAAAAGTTTATATATAAACTTACACATACATAACACACACACACATATATGTGTGTGTATATATATGAAAAAGTAAATAAAACGTTGTTCACTGGTTCCTATATCAGGTGGATCCCTCTCTTGCCCTACTACTCTGTGGAGATCAAGTCCGATTGCTTTGTTTTGCCAATGAAGAAAAGCCTAAAGAGGGATGGAGACTTTCCCAAAGTCATACAGTCAGTGGCAGCCCAGGTCTAGAAATTAAATTCCATGCTCCAAGTCTGGCATCGCAAACACTATTCTGGAGAATGCTGCCCAGTCCTAAATTGCTCAGCAGTTGAGTCATCTCTGGCAAGATCCTCTGGCAAACTTTCACCCTTAACTTTACCCTCAAAAAAAAAAAAAATTCTTTCATTCCACTTGCAATAAACCATTTGCTGTCCTACAATTACTGTCTTCTCTTCTTGGTTTATTTTAGCTATAATTTGGCTGAAATTTACACTCAGCTTGCAGGAGCTTCCCCAAGCCAGAATCAATCTCCAGGCATGCCTATCTTTGAGTAGAAACCATGAAGTACAGAACCGCTAGGGTTCAAAAAAAAAAAAAAAATCAACCGAGCTTCAGCCCTCTCCACATTTCCTGGTTCACTAAAGAAGCTACTTCCATTAAGAATTCTCACTCGGCTGTAACCCAAGAAATAAATCAGGTGTTCAACTGAACCACACACTTCCAGGGTGATCGCCCATCAAGCGTCAGAGTGTTGGCACTGCGGGCACCAATATTTATAGATTGGGTCAAGCAATGATACATTAAGTATGTTTGATGAAACCGAGGTCAACAGGGGAGGAGAGAAGGAAATGGAGCATTGGAATGCTACAGAATTAGCTACAGAATGTTCTAAGTGGCCACTGAGGACCTGAGGGGAGTGTGTGTGGTAGATGGGATTTCCATGGTGGGCTAGCAGGGAGGTTCAATTTCACTTCCTTAACCAATTTAGTGGTTGTTGAAAACACAACTGTTTCTGCAAATAGCATGCTGTCCAGTTTCACTCCAATTTTATGTTCCTACAGTACCTGACATGTAGCAGGTAGGAAGAAATTGCATGCTGAAGGAATTAATTAGCAGAGTTAAAGGCATAATAGAGTGGTTGGAGTTTTGCTTACAGAACAAAGTGCTACTCACTTCACTGAGTACTAGCTTGGCAAGGGGTAGTGCTCAGGGTGCTATAGCAAGTCCATGCGACTCTTGCCTTGAGGATAAGAGGATTTGGTAGAGGGAATAAATAAATGGTCCACATGTAGGGATGATTCTTCATTTCTTTTTTTCTTTTTTTTTTAATCTTTATTTCTCTTTTAGCCTTTTTTTTTGTTGTTTTTTTTTTTGGGGGGGGGGTCACACCCGGCAGTGCTCAGGGGTTACTCCTGGCTCCATGCTCAGAAATCTTTCCTGGCAGGCACGGGGGACCATATGGGGCACTGGGATTCGAACCGATGACCTTTTTGCATGAAAGCCAAATGCCTTACCTCCATGCTATCTCCCGGGCCCCGATTCTTCATTTCTAAAGTGCTTTCTTTCTCTTTTGCCTTCTTGGAGGATAAACTTATTGAGTTAGCCCAGGAAACTGTTTTTCCTGGAAGAGATTAGAATGTTTCCAGAAGGAATGTGGAAAGAAAGGTGGAAGCTCTATTTAGGAATAAACAAAATAGGGTTGTATATTAAGACAACAGTTCTGGAAGTCAAGCCATTATCCCAGGCAGGATCTTTTTTAATTCTCTATGCCCTTCACTAGACTATCAATCATCTTAACTCCTAGATTCCTCCCAATGAAGGGACAAAATTTGTCTGTTTGCTTTAAAGTTGGAGATCGGAAAGGAAATATATAGTGGGTACAGTCCCCATTCTCACCCCCGCTATGAACCCTCTGAGAGGAGCCCCTCAGCAAGACTGAAAGTGGACTAAGCAGATGGGAGTAGCAGGGAGTAGAAATCAGCACTGGTTACCACCACCCGCATATCCTCAGATGACATCCCATAAAGGTTAAAATAAAACTGAATTGGGGCCGGAAATATAGCACAGCGGCGTTTGCCTTGCAAGCAGCTGATCCAGGACCTAAGGTGGTTGGTTCGAATCCCGGTGCCCCATATGGTCCCCCGTGCCTGCCAGGAGCTATTTCTGAGCAGATAGCCAGGAGTAACCCCTGAGCACCTCCATGTGTGGCCCAAAAAACAAAATAAATAAATAAATACACAAATAAATAAAAAATATAAAACTGAATCAACCATATGGGTACTGACCAAGTCCTGGAGTTGTTCTGCCATTGGTGCTGGATGTCTTTGGACCAATGGCATTCAAATGAAAAGTTTCTCAAGGACTCAGGCTGATCAGTCAGTTCCCTTCAGCACAATAATTCATATAGATTTATAATCCCTGGGCTCACTCTTAGTTGATTTTTACTTACTAAAATGAACAAATACTCTCTTAATAGGACTGTTCAAAATAATAAAAGTTTGATCATTGTTGACTACTTTGTCCCTACTCACCAATATTGGGAGTAAAATTGGCCAGATTTGAAAAAGCAAACCAGACATTGATATATTTATCTATGTTCAATTTTATTTACCAATAAATTGCAGAGAAATATGAATCTAGCCAAATTCAGAATAAATGCAGAGTAAGATGGCGATTGTCTGACCATTTTCCTTTTTTGTATTTCAGGCCATGCTACTTTATTTTCCTGACAGGATTGTTTCATTCCATCCCATTGGGGAGAGGAGGTTAACATTGACATCTGTTAGATACTTTGATGGACAATCAGAAATGTGGCTCTATTTAAATGCAGTCATTGGTTCAAGGGATATCCTTTTGGTTAATCATAGAAGTATCTATCTATTTAATAACAATGACTGGTTAGGTTGAATACTGGTACATACAGGATCAATCTATTCTATCCTTTAATACAGAAATGCTGAGAAAATAAAAGTCTCTTTTAAAAAGTATGAAGCCATGAAGTCCCATTACTTATCTTTTGTAAAAATGGGGTGATATGTATCTTTTCCTTCATATGATGAAGAGCTCAGCATACAGAGAAACAAAGATATACCTAAGGAAAGGTAAAATTTCATTGACATAATTTGTTCCCTTAAGTGCATCTGTTCTAAAGTTAACCGTAGATTCCATAGCTACAGAATTCTCTTCTTTTATTTTATCTCCAGCTTGTTCAGGCTCAGGGTTTTGTTTTGTTTTATTTTGCTTATTTGGTGCTTATTTGGCTTTCATTTCAAAGGAGTGTCTTACAGACAGGCCTAAAAAGATGCCTGTAGCAATAAGTAAGGTCTAGACCTAAAAGTTGGAAGTCTGTTTGCTTATGTATTTTATTGATAGAACAGCTGGAAAGGAGAGCAGCCAAAAGAAAAAAAAAAAAAGCAAATGGGTGTATATACCAGTGGTTGCTATGTAATGAAGCTAATGGAACAAAGGGCACCAATGGAACCTGTAGTTGGACTGGGCACAAGTTATGGAAACCCTGAAAAAATTTTCTTTTTCCCTTTCCCCATAGAAGATGGAAATGCAGAGAAAGCATTAGAAAACTTGGAGGAGGTTTACTCTTATTTTAAGCCAGAGCTGTCCTGTAAAAAAAACTATAATCTATATCAACTCATCTTGCCATCGACTTTTTATGTGTCTAGAACCACAGCTGGGAGACGTATATTGTTAAGGACCAAAAAGAACATGGGTCGGGGCTGGAACAATAGCAGAGCAGGAGGATGTTTGCTTTGCATGCAGCCGGCCTGGGACAGACCCAGGTTTGAGCCCCAGCATCCCATATGGTCCCCTGAGTCTGACAGGAGTGATTTCTGAGTGCAGAGCCAGGAGCAACCCCTAAGCCTAAGCACTGCCAGATGTGATCCCAAAACCAAAACAAACAAAAAAGAACATAGGTGCTTTGTTTTTATTTATATTAATACTGCTTTATAAAAGAATATGAACAAAAGAGTGATTTACTAATTGTCCACAGTGATTTATTAGTATTATTTGTAGTATTATTTACTATTACTAATGAATAAAATTTTAAGGGGGCCGGGCGGTGGCGCTGGAGGTAAGGTGCCTGCCTTGCCTGCGCTAGCCTAGGACGGACCACGGTTGGATGCCCCGGTTCCCATATGGTCCCCCGTGCCTGCCAGGAGCGACTTCTGAGCGCATAGCCAGGAGTAACCCCTGAGCGTCACTGGGTGTGGCCCAAAAACCAAAAAAAAATTTTTTTTAATAATATTTTACTTTGGGGCCACACACAGTAGTCATTGTTAGAGGGCTACCCTGACTGTCCTCAGAGGCAGTTCCCACTGTTCTCGGAGTTTCAGGGATCAGATAGATTCTCCGGCATGCAAAGCCTGTGCCCCATCCTGTACCCCTCCTCTTTGTTCTACTTTTTCAGAAGAGTTTTCTCTTTGTGTCCAAGAGGGAGCATGACTCCCTGAAGATCACTAAGCATGTCAACGGCATGTTAGTGTCAAGGACTGGCATAAAGTCAAGATCCCCTATGTTTTCCAGTTGTTAGAGGAATGGCAGGGAATCTCTGCACCTTTTCTCATAGGCCAGTGGGAGTGCTCCCCCTGTATCCATTTTCTATGGCTGTTGCACAAATGA
Source organism: Crocidura indochinensis (assembly GCA_004027635.1). Taxonomy (NCBI): domain Eukaryota; kingdom Metazoa; phylum Chordata; class Mammalia; order Eulipotyphla; family Soricidae; genus Crocidura; species Crocidura indochinensis. The sequence continues at coordinate 7,468 of PVKC010028092.1, forward strand.
TTACAAAGGCAGAAGCTTCCAACAGCTCCTGTTTATTAGCTTGTGGCTCTGTAGGTCAGAAATCTGACCCCAGGGGGCTGGGTTATTTTGCTCAGGGTAGGAAGCAACTGACATCAAGGCACTGGGCAGTCTGAGCACTATTCTAGAAGTCCAAAGGGAGATCCACATTTAATCTCATTCTTCTTGTTTAGTTTCTCATACATGCAATTACTCAGGACTCTGTTCTCCATGTCCCTGGGGGCTGCTTTCAGTGTCTAAAATCTACTGAAATACCTTGCCACATGGCCTCTTCACCTTCTAACTGGAAAGGCTGAATGGTATCAAATGCTCCGTTTTCCTTCCTTCCACTAATTGGAGGTGATAACCCCTTGGATTAGGCCTGGACCTTGCCATCATCTGTTTTTATTTTACTTTATTTATATTAAAAGTATTTAAAGTCTTTTGAAACTTCCTGATTAGAAAAATAGATTCTTTTCATTGATTGAAACTCTTTGGTTTACAATCTGAATAATATTGGTTTCTCATGCACATAATTCACTGACCAAGGATCATAATACTCTGCAAATATCCTTTCATGATAGCTATAAGAATGAGAGAAGAAAAATGTGGGTACTAAAGGGCCCAGTAATTTTGGGATGCCATCTTGGATTTTACTTCCCAGAACATCCCCCATGCCCTGGGACAGACCACACCTATGCCCAACATGCATTTCACGGCACCACTATGTGGGTCTGTGAGGCAGAATGTGTATAGACATACAGAGGACAAGTCTACCAGCTCAAAAGAAAAAGCAGAATTAAGGACCAGAGTCAAGCACCATTGTCCAACAAGACACTGACTGCATTGTACATCTTATCCCTCAGTGCTATGTCCTTTCCACTGACACAGTCACCCATCCAGACTTTCAAAAGACTCTCACAGCCAACAGTGCATCCTTGACACTTCCTCTGTGATCCTTCCTGACCTGTCCTGGTGACGGTGACCCCTTTTCTGTTCCACCCTTTTCTGCTCCTAAGCCCTGAACTTCCAAAGAAGCTATACCATTATCTATCAGCACCCTGTAGAGGTCTGGTAGAGCATCTTGGCAGCAGAGAGGTATCATCATTTAGGTGGATGGAGGGTGTCTATGCACCCCGCTGAATAACCCCTGCCCTGTATCCTTGTAAGAACTGCCTCTAACAGCTCACAGGCCAGGTTAGTGTGAATCTGTCCCTGAGAGATCCTCCATGACAATAGGCTGACCCACAAGCCAGTGTTCAGTCTATGTTCAGTACTAAGTGGATTTTCCCAGTTCCTTTCGGAGCAAGAGCAAGAGTTCCGAAGAGACAGTCCAACTGGGAAGGCACAGCCAACTGGGGTTCCATCCTTGGTACCATATAGGGTCCACCAACTCCTGCCATGAGTGATTCCCTGAGCTCAGACTCAGGAGTAAGTCCTGAGCACGGCCATGTATGGCTCTCAAAACCCAAAAGTAAAAAGAACAAAGAAAATGTGGGAAAGAGCTAGGGCAGATCTCAAATTGAGCCAAGGAGAGCGAGGAATACAATATTAGTCTCCTTCTGGCCTCTGTTTTGTATTTCATCAAGCTGGCTTGTATCTTTGGGTTCACCAGCACCCCATGGAAGGTCAGAACCCCCTATCCCTTGTGGGCCCAACCAGCAGTAGCCCAAGAATCTGGAAGAAACAGAGAGGACCACACTGCCTGATGCCGCCTGGGAGGAGATACGACTCTGAGAGTTAGTGGCAGGCTCCAGCAGGTCGGCTCTGCTCCGAGCAGTTTGTTTTTTTTGAAAGTCTCATAAATTTCCAAGAAACTTCTCCAGACAACTGTCACGAGGCTGCACCTGCCAAACAAACACAAACAGAGCTTCTCCTCCACCAGATTAGTTACTTAATTAAGAAGAGAAAGAGACAAGGCACATAATGTGGAGATAATTACCCATCTTGCCAAGTCTCCGAGTGGAGCGTGGAGCGCGCCGGCAAATTGCAGCCCCACCGCTAATGCATATTCATCCCAAGTTGTAACTGCTGCGAACATTTTCCACACAGACAGCACAATGTTCAAGCAGCCATCTGAGTGCCTTCTCGGGTTCCAGCGCTTTCCCGCCCTGCCTTCCCTGTCTCTCTGTGAAGGAATTTACTAAACAAAGCAAAGAGCAAACTTCCACGCAGGCGAACGTGATCAAAATGCACTCCAGGAGGAGATGCTAGCAGTTGGGAGCAATCCGTGCTGAACCCCACATTGAAGGGGGTTGGTTGGGGTTTTGTCCAAAATCTATTGACTCATTCGATGTAATAGCATTTAATTCAATTATAGGAATGTATTGAGTCTTACTGGGTTAGGCCCTGTGCCAAGCTAGTGTAGGGGTGTAACAAAGATGAATGCAAAGAGGCCTCAGCTCAAGAGGTGCCCAGTTGGTGGTGCCCAGAGAGGTGCTGTCTGATATGGACTAGGTAAATTCTTGGTGCTATTTCAATCCCCTTTGACCGATGAAGAAATCAGGCCAGAGAGACTAAGTCAGCTTTGGAACTGACACTGTCTGAGACCCATCCGTGTATAACACAAACAAAGAGCCATTTGGCCTCAGGAAAAAAAATGGAGCACTCAAACCTCAGAACAATCCCCAAACTATGGCTATTTCCATTGTAAATGACAGGTGGCAAGTGATGATTTTTTATAAAAATAAATTAGGTATAATTTACTGCTCTATTGAAGTCATTTTGAGTTGGCAGTATTACCACATCAACCACCAGTGTTTCAAGGTCCTTCCATCATTGTTCCATAGCCCTTCTCCTGTATCCCCCAAACAGAAATATAAAAGGTATTCAATAGAGGGGCCGGAGAGATAGCATGGAGGTAAGGCATTTGCCTTGCATGCAGAAGGATGGTGGTTCAAATCCCAGCATTCCATATGGTCCCCCGAGCCTGCCAGGAGCGATTTCTGAATGTAGAGCCAGGAGTAACCCCTGAGTGCTGCCAGGTGTGATCCAAAAACCAAAATAAATAAATAAATAAATAAAATAAATAAATAAAAGGTATTCAATAGAGTGATCTGAACCCAAAGAGGGAAATCAGGCTAGAAAGCTGGAGCTAAATGGCATAAGTACCCTGATGAGATGAGGAAGACAGGGTGTTTGGAGCATAGTTTAGAAAATGGAGTTGGACTGGGAGAGATGGCTCAGAGGGCTGGTGTATATACCTGGTAGGTGTCAGGCACTGAGTTTGATTCCTACCACCATCAGCTCCCTGAGAAACATTGGTGTTATCTTCATGGTCTCTAGCAGCATGAGATCCAGCTATCATGACAGTACTATCCTTGAGCATTGAAAATTATCTATCTGAGCCAAAGATCATTGCCAGTAATGAGACCACTGTATCCCTGAGCACACTTTGCAAGGCTCCCTCAAATAAAGAAAATAGATAAATAACTGACAATAATTTCTTTTAAATGCGGCTATGTTTGGCTCATCTGTTAGCGAGCTGGCTGCCAGGTCTTTGGAGGAGAAAAGCCATAAGGAATGCAAAGAAGAAATTGGACTTGGTTGTTTTCTGCTCACGAGGCGGCAGCAAACTGACAGTGTAGTGAGCTTTGTTTCAAAGCATATCAGGCCACCCACATCTGATCACTAATTCCCCATACTCTGCCTTCTTTGCCCTAGGCCAACCAAGAGAGCCAATGAGGGGCCATTTTTGGAACACTAATAAAGATGGAAAAATGAACTCACTTCAAAGAAACTCAGCCTTTATTTCAAGTTAGGTCCTGAGGACCTCCAAGGACATTACTGGGATAATTCTGGTTAGCCTCCCTGGTATAACCTTAAGAAGATTAGGGCAGGGGCCAGAGAGATAGCATGGGGGTAAGGCATTTGCCTTGCATGCAGAAGGATGGTGGTTCAAATCCCGGCATCCCATGTGGTCTCCTGAGCCTGCCAGGAGCAATTTCTGAGCATAGAGCCAGGAGTAACCCCTGAGTGCTGCAGGGTGTGACCCAAAAACAAAACAAAAAGAAGATTAGGGCAAATGCTACCTCTTCCTGTGCCTTCTTCACCCCATGACACTACTTATGTGATTCAGCAACAAAGGGAGCACTACTAGGATGCCAGCTGCAATTGATTGGAGTTGCTTGGAGCTCTGGTGATGAGCTGTTGTGGACAGTTTTGTTAACTGACCTGGTGAATCATGATCGATTAGCAATGCCTGCCAAGGACCTGGAATGCATGAGAGATCACAGGTATCTTTCATTCTTGCCAATTGTCCCTGGGTTTGGGGCTAATTTCAACCTCCATTAATTCTCAGGTTATTTTCCCATACAGCTAAAGGGGGAGGGATCAGAAGACAATAAAAACTATTATCAGAGACTAGAGAGAGAGCACAGCAGTAGGGTATTTGCCTTGAATATGGCCGACACAGGAGGGACCTGGTTTGATTCCCAGCATCCCATATGGTCCCCTAGCCTGCCAGGATTGATTTCTGAGTGCAGAGCTAGGAGTAACCCTTGAGAAGCGCTTAGTGTGGTCCAAAAAACAACCAATAAATAAATTAAAAAAAAAAAAACATGATCAGATGAACTAACTCATAGAACTGGAATTCAGGAAAGTGGTTTTCTTCTCTCATTGCCCTTTCTTGGGAAGAATAAGGAAAAAAAAATTTTTTTTTGTTTTTCGGGCCACACCCATTTGATGCTCAGGGGTTACTCCTGGCTAAGCGCTCAGAAATTGCCCCTGGCTTGGGGGGATCATATGGGACGCTGGGGGATCTAACCTCGGTCCTTCCTTGGCTAGCTCTTGCAAGGCAGACACCTTACCTCTAGCGCCACCTCGCCAGCCCCGGAAAAAATTTTATAGTGGTTTTTAGTCCTCACTGTGCATTAGAATAACTGGAGATGGGAGTGGGGGAGTGGTGGTTGTAGGGAGTGTGTTTGACTTGATTTAATGGTTCCACAGAAGGTCACTTGCCATTGAACAGGCATGGGTCAGGCATTAGCTCTCAAGAGGTTTCTGATGTGCAACATGGGTGAACACTTATATTGCCTGCATGCCCAATGGAAGCAGCAGACAAGACCCATGGTTCATGCCCTACCTTAAGGTTGCACTTCCTCCGAGGGTTCTGAGCCCTGGCTAGGAGGTGAGGGCAGCACAACTGGCAATTCAAGACATAGATTCTGTGAGCTGAAAGTTATTAGAAGGAGAGAAAATTCCAACTGTGTGGTCATAAGCAGCCCCTATTGAGCTTTAAGCTACCCTGCAGGAAGGAGGGACAAGATTAGAACAAAGAGCAATGAACACATGATCAGATATATCAATGGCTGAAGATTATCTGGAACAGAGAGACCCACAGAGTGAGAGTGGAAGAGAAAAGCAAGGGAGGGTCTGGGACCCAGACCAAGTGGCCAGAAATGAACTTACAAAGAGTTGAGGTCATGTTAGGCTGGGTTTTAACAGATGTGAGACTCTTCAGCTCTACCTGCCCACACCCAGTCAATGTCCAGTGGCCAGCAGCCAGCGGCCACGACTGCCTTCTGCCTCTACATTTCCTATTCGAATGAGTTTTTCAACAACACATTTGCCTTCTGACCACAACTTCTTTGAACCAAGTTGAATTCCAAAATTAGCTTCACAGACAGACTTTCAGTAACTGGCCCTTATAAATTATCACCAGAAGGTTCCAGTTCCTTCCAGATAGCACAGTGGGCTCCCTCAGCCAAGGTCTCTTTCCATCTCTGCCTGAGCCTCGGGCTCCTCCTCTCCAGTCTGTACCCCTGGGACTGCCAAGATCCTATTTGTTGTTTCAGCTTGGCACCTGCCCAGGATGTTTCTTGGTCCCTTCCAGACTCCCACCTGTTCACAGGGACTTCTAAATTAGTCATTTGTTGTCAAGGAAACTCAGCTTCCTTCAAGTGTGATTCCCCCAAGGACTCTGGCAAGGGAGGGCAGGATTTGCAAGGACTCGCTTGGTGCATGCATTCATACATGAAACCACCCTTCAGAATTTGGATGGCAAAGATGGGGACGTCTCAAGGTTAGTATCACCAGAGAAGTGATTTACAAAGTTTAGGGCTACAGACTAATCTGAATCAGCTTGTAAAAGTTGGGCTGGGTGTGGGGAGGCAAAGGAATATAATCATTTCAGTTCTTATGATGCATCAACATGGTTCTTGAGGGTCAACTTGTGCAAATTGACCATAATTCTCCAGTTTTATCACCTGACATTGCTTTCAGGTGTGTATCTATGTATATCTGAGATGGAGTTTCAAAGATTCTGAGACACAAAGATTCAACAGATCCAAGAGGCAGACTCATGCTTTGCAGTATTTTCTCTGAAACTTCTACTTTCCTGGCAAGCCTCACAATGAAAGGAGGGTTTCAAAGTGGCTAAAGACAAATCAGCCTTTAATTACATTCCAGACCTGATTGAATCAGAGGGAAACAGGGAGCATGGATATGGCCAGAGTCATTTTGTTCAAGGTCATTCTTCTTTGAAGAGCCATCCATCCATATTTGGAGACCCACAAGATTCATTCACTGTTTAAATACTTATTCATCACTGACACTCAGGCCACCACATGAAAACTGCTTTGGAAGCTGTCAAGTCCTGGAATAGAGGTGATGGTTATCATAGGTATTTGCTCTGGCCACTAACACTACTCAAACCCAAGACATAGTTGTCCATATAAGAGGGGCTCTGTGTTCTCATCTCTGTTTTATAGAAATACACAAGCTGCCCAAAGTCACCCAGTGAGACACACTTAGTGTCTTTCCTCATTCTCCTCCTCATCCACCAAGGGTGCTGGCCCTGACCCTAATGTTCTCCAAATATCCAATGACTCTTTCATATTTTCAAACCAATGCATTTGAATTCTACTTTTTTTGTTGTTGTTGTTGTTGTTCTGGTTTGTTTGATTTTTTTTTTGTTTTTGGTCATAGCCAACAGTGCTCAGGAGTTACTCCTGACTCTATGCTCAGAAATCGCTTTTGGCAGGCTTGGGGGACCATATGGGATGCCGGGATTTGAACCACCGTCCTTCTGCATGCAAAGCAAATACCCTACCTGCATGCTATCTCTCCGGCCCCTAGAATTTTTCTGGCCCTTAAATATCTTGATTTAAGATGCAATGTAGGTGGGAACAATGTCATAAAAGGCAGCCAACTGGAAGATTAGGTAGTGATAAAGGCTCGTAGTGTAGCAACTGCTGCCATCTTCTTATTCTTGTACATGTTTCTCTGGCTGCTCCTAAGCAGGCTGCAGAGCCTGTAGGAGAAACAGATCAGGCCAACTGTCCCCATTTGCTTTGACAGCTTCCCTTTGTTCGGAGCCAGCTGTGAGTTTCTCCAGTACAGGAGGTTCAGAAATTAGGCCTGGTACTGTTGAAGGGGCAAATTCTTGGGGTCAGGATGGGGACTTCTTCGTGAGCACACTGCTGATGTCAGTGAGCAAATCTGGATGATCCAGGAGCCCACCTCCAGACTTGGAGAATCCCAAACTACAGATTTGCTTCAAAGATGTTGCAATTCAGCCCTTGATGGGGCTGACTGATGGAGGAATGGAAGACGAGGTCTTTCTCCTCCAGCTTGGATCACGTGTCTGCCACCCTGTTCAGCTGGCAGTTCTGAGGTGAATGTGGAGGGTATAAAGCTAACAGGCAGTCAGGCTTCAGAAGATATCAGCTTTATTTAGTGGGCATGACTGAAGCCAAAAGCCCCAGAATCAGCCCTTGAAAAAGCCCCTGCCTTCCACATCAGAATCAGGTGCCACCCTAGGGTGGGAACAGAATGTCAGGTACCACCCTGGGGTAGGGCACAATCACCCATCAGGGTAGGATCAGTAACATAATAATCCCATGGAAATGTTTACATACACAACACAAAGACAGACTTTTTTTTTTCATGGTGCTGATAATTTGTTCCCCAAACCCCTGTTCTGTTACAAGGTGCAGCTTCACAGATACTGACTTCTTCTCACAGCACATGAAGCCTGGAGAATGAGTCCTAAGTGCACTCTCTGGGAGGCATGCTTAGAGTCTGCAGCCCAGACCACCCCATTTTACTTATGCTTACAAGTTTCTACTATTAGAGCTGTAGCCCAAAACACCCATTTTTATATTAC
>PVKC010028094.1:0-15549 GCA_004027635.1 Crocidura indochinensis
CAAACAATCAAGGCTTGAGTTCCAACTGCACCATTTGGTAACTGTAGAACTTTGAGAAAACTAATGACTCTCACCGGAAACATAGGAAATAGATAATTTCCAAGACTGGTTGTGAAGATTCGGAGAGGCCTGTGTGCTTCTAAGTATTGCTTCCTCTCCCAGGGCCACTGAGCCCTAGAAGAAGCCAGTTCCACTTCCCTTCTTTAGGCATATGTGTTTCTCTTATTTATTGGGTTTAGTTTCCAAATCTTTTAAAATTAGTCTTCAGAGTAGTTTTAATATTTCTACTAGGAAAAGTGCCTCTCTTGGTCAGATATATAGGATGTCTGATTGGTGAACAGAGAGTAATTGGTCTATTATTATGTCCTAGCATATTTTATAGCTTCCCTTTCTCAAAGGATTTTAGATTTGAATTTATAATATAGGGTCATTAAACCACATCTTAAGGCTAATTGTAAATATGTAATATTAGCAGCAGTTTTTTTTGCCTTCTGAATAATTTATGAGACTTCAAACATTGTATCTCCCAGTTAAGTATTTGGTTGTATTTCTTACTGCTATATATCTTAAGCAGCTGTTATTAAACATGTTTTCTTTAGTATATAATTTCAACTTCTTTACTGTATTTGGTATACCCTGATTGTCCATCAAAATAAATGCATGCCATTATTAACAATAATGTGTGGCAACTAGCTTTCATTATTTGTCATAGTTAACTCTTATAAAGCATACAACCATGGGGCCGGGAGATAGCATGGAGGTAAGGCTTTTGCCTTTCATGCAAAAGGTCATCAGTTCGAATCCCAGTGCCCAATATGGTCCCCCGTGCCTGCCAGGAGCAATATCTGAGCATGGAGCCAGGAGTAACCCCTGAGCACTGCCGGGTGTGACCCAAAAACCAAAAAAAAAAAAAAAAAAAGCATACAACCATTTCCTACTATACAAAACAAAACAACTTGCTTAATCATTGAGTAATTGGACTCCTGAAGTGACCATTCACCCCTTGCTATTTTTTGGTGAAGAAATAACTCAGGAAGGGGACAGAGTGGTGGCACAAGGGTTGGGCGTCCGCCCTGCATGCACTAACCTAGGACAGACTGGGGTTCGATCCCCTGGAGTTCCATATGGTCCTCCAAGCCAGGGGTAATTTCTAAGCACATAGCCAGAATTAACCCCTGAGCATCACTGGGCATGGCCCAAAAAACAAGAAGAAAAAGAAAAGAAAATAAATAATTCAGGAAGACAATACAGGAAGGAAAAGGAGTCAAGTCCAGGATTTAAGCTAGTCCTCTCTCCACTGAGGGCTCACTCTTTCTCTAGTGTTCTGTCTTTTTCCCATTTTTTCTCAAACCAGCTTTCATTTTGCTCACTCCTCCACCACCCACAGACTATTCATCCATGATGTTCAAGTTTTTTATTAATGAATTCAATCAAATGTTGCCTCAGTGTGGATTGCTCAAAACTACTTTTTCACCTAATTTATGTTGGCTGTGAAAATTTAGGTGCCACCTTGTACCCATGGGTCAAAAATATATTCAATGAAATTATACACTCTGGGATATATAGTAAGAGCTTATTAACTATAACTAACTGTTTTTATAGTTCTCCCAACTTGTAATTATGCTACTATAAGCACAATTTAATGATTAATCCCCTAATGCTACTTAGTGCCTAACACAGTTCAATTTCCTCTTGCAGTTGAATCATGACTATAAATATTTTTAAATATAAACAAGTATTTTAAAATAACTTACTGAGATAACCTTTATGCTATGGGTTTCCTGAGCATTATCTTATTTAATGGAAAGTTGAATCTGTGTTCATCCCATTTTGCAGATGTGGAAAAGAGAGGTTTGGAGAGTTGTAAGGATTTGAACAGCGCCATGTCTTTTCTAGCAGTGGCAGCATGGTCTTGAAACCAGGCTAACCTCTTGCCAGATGCCACTGAATACTAAATACTTTATATCGGGGATTATGCCATCTGTCACTTGGCATGTCTAAGAAGAAATAACAGAAATGGTGCTAGCAACAATCTATCATATTGTCCTATCACCACAGTAATCCTCTATGCTGGACCATGTCATTTAATAAATGGAGAGACTGAAACTCAAATAGCCTCTAATTAGAGAGTTATGATTTAGAATTTGACCATGTAAGTGCAAAGCCAGTTCTCTTAACTGCAAGGATAATTAGTATCTAAGCTACATGTTAAAGTGCTATGCTGAGTATAATCACTAATAAGAAGACAATACAGAGAGTCCTCCAAAAACTGAAGATAGAAATTCATATTGTCATTATCCCACTTTGGAGATTTATGCAAAATATGGATAATATCTACCTTGAAGAGATAGTACTCATATACATTGCACTATTATAAACAGTAGCAAAGAAGTGGAAATATCTTAACCACCCACTGACAAATGAGTTAATAAAGAAAGGATAATGTCACAATACGCAAGGGATGCTACTTAGATATTTTTTTAAAATATGAAATTGTCATTTGCAACATGAGCGGATATAATGGATATTATATTTAGTGTAATAAGCCAGATGGAGAAAGACAAATAGAATGCCATTTCTCTCATGTGCAGTATATAGAAAATTCAAATAGATGAACTAAATAAATACAAAAGAAAAACGTGGATTGTAACAACAGTCAGTGGTTAAGGAAAGAAGAAGGGATAAATTAAGACAAAGGGGACCAGTTGTTTGATGAAAGACAAAACTGGATTTTTAATGGACTTATACAGAAGCTGATTTATAATTACATGCCCCCTGGAACTTACATGTTACACTGCAATGACCTTGCAATAAAAATAAACTGGTGCCAAACATGAAAAGAAGATACTCTATACACACACACACACACATGCACGCACACACACACATACATGTACACACAAACTAAGACTTATTTGCTAGTACCATAGATGCAGAGAACATATAGGTACTTGTCAGTGAGCAGGGAACCTGGAATGGGCATAAGGGCTGATAAGAATCAGATGCAAAAATTTCCAGCTGCACATACAGTATAAAATGCAGAGGAAATATTATCATAATGCAAATTTGAAAACATTCAAAGAACAGATGGAAAATAGACTTATCGTGATAATTATTTAGTATATCATGGTCACGTTATTATGGTGTAGCAGTTGAAACTAACAAAGGTTGTATGTAAACTTTAAAAAACAATCCCTTACTGTTTTATCTTATTTGATCTCTCTCCTGTAGATGGACCCCCATGAGAACATCTTGCTGAGCACCCTTGAGATAAAAAACGAAATGGCCACATCGGAGGCAGTGATGGGACTTGGAGACCCCAGGAGCACCATGCTGGCCTACGATGCCTCCAGCATCCAATACCGGAAAGCTGGGTTGCCCAGGCACAGTTTTGGCCGAAATGCCCTGGAACGACATGTGGCCCAAAAGAAAAGCCGCCTCCGGAGACGTGCCTCCCAACTGAAAATCACCATCCCCGACTTGACTGATGTGAATGCCATCGATCGGTGGTCCCGCATATTCTTCCCTGTAGTCTTCTCCTTCTTCAACATCGTCTATTGGCTTTATTACGTGAACTAAATCATAGTCTTCCCTGGGCTGCAAGGACTTGATTTCTCCTTGAACTAGTTATACAGCCTGATGTTGGACTTGGAAAACAAATATCCAGGACAAAAGTGATGCTAAAATACCTTAGTTGCTGGTCTATCCTGTGGTCCATTCCATACCATTTGGGTTGCTTCTGCTAAGTAATGAACACACCGAGGTCCCTGTGGTTTTCCAGTTCAAATGCAAGTGATTCAGACACATGCCGGAAGATTAGGCCTGAGTGTTCCATTTTATGAACCATGAATGAGCCTGCACAGAGAGGTTTGTGGATAGTATTAGAAGGTCTGATAGTATTGTCAGTCTTTTCACTGAGAAGAAATCAAGTCTAGATTCTCGTCATCTTTACTCCTATGGTCAGTATGCTATTGAGATAGCATGGCACAATGTTTATGAAAATCCTACACAATGCCTTGAAAATGCCTGAGACTTACTGTAAACAAGTCTTAGCTGTACTGATGAAGGTAATAAGGATACCGCTGGAAGATAAATTCCCAGTGAATTCTAGAAGGTTCTCTTGTACTTCAGATACCAGAAGGAAAGTCAAGGCAGAAATCCAATTTGACTAGTCTTAGTCAGCTTGAACACAGAGATAATTATTATGTCTTCCATTTTTATATTTAGAGATTACAAAACTTCTGAGCATTGTCATACATGGTGACCAGTGATTATTTTTCCTAAAATGTTATTTTTCTAGGTGACTTATAAATAAGAGTCAACAGCCCAGAGCCAAATGGAAACCCCAGAAAGAACTACTGAAAAAAATCTACTGAAACAAAATTCAAACAAACTAGCAACGCCATCCTTCTCAATCCTATATAGTGTCTGGCCTAATGTTCTATGGTCAGTGGCAAAGGAAGAGCAAGAGATATTGTTCCCCACCTCACACACTTTTGAAAATATAACAAAAACGTTTTTGGTTTAGTCCTTTTAATGAAAGACAACAACAATATAGAAGTTATTATAATTAGGCATAAGATTAGAAATATTTCAAGTATATTAATTCAGAGCACAAATCAAAGAGATTATTCTCATATAGTTCAGTTTTCTCTACCATATTTCCCCATAAATTTTATTTCTGAATTTCATAGGATTTTAATAGGATTTCATAGGATTATTTTAAGAATTTGCTATTTCTTCACAGGACTAATAATGGTCCTTCTTAGCTCCTCCTTCTAAAATTGATTATATACTTTGGAAACAAAGTAAGGTTTTGGAATTACTGAGTGAACTATATATATTTTTCTTATCCAAAAATCAATATTTTTCTTTTTTTATGACAAACAAACTTCAAAGATTATGTTAGTTTGGGGGGTTATTGGGTTCATTTTCTGAGTATACTTTCTTATAAACATTGAAACCTCCCTATTCCAGGAAACAGGATCAAAAAAGTATAAGATAACAAAAAACCCACATTATGAACATTATGAGCCTCATTGGATAGTACAGAAAATGTATGCCTGATCATCATGATTGAACAATGTGATCATTTTCATTCTGTTTCGAAAAAAATTTATATACTAATTCATCCATTATTGGTCCATAAATGGACTAGAAAGAGCACATATACTACAGTATTTAATTTCTGTGGATGTATATTTATAAAGAAAACTCTGAATTTTTCGATTTTTCTTAAAGTTTGATTTGGTTGATCATCTTCTTAGAGGATGAATTCACTTGACTTAATGAAAAACAGCAAGTCATTTGAGAGTAATGTTCCTAACAATGCAAAGTGGCCTAGACCAGTATTTCTTCTGGATTTTGTGTCTGTTTCCTTCCATGCTTAAATCCACAGTGGAAGAAAATAGATGATTCAGCACCTTGGAATATAGTAAAGTCCTGCTACTCCTCTCTTCCAGCAGCAGCAACAAAAAGGATTTCATTTTCTAAATTTGTACCAAGAAGTAATGAATCTCCACCTCTCCCATTATCATAGGAAACCCTGTTCCTTATGTTTTGTTTATACACTTGAACACCTCTGAGTCTGATCTTTGGGCAGAATCCCAAATCTGTATCTGGGCTCAGTAAAGATTCCTCGTATTTCTCCAGGGACTCCCTTCCAGTTATTTGGGGGCACCACACTATTAAAAGTGCCTGTCCCTTGTTGCCAGGGGGTAAAGCTTGAGCCAACTATATCAGGAAGGATATCAATAACTCAGGTGCACAACTCCCAAATGCCATTCTGGAAAGATTTTTCTAGAGACAACTCAAGAGTCCACACATAAAAGTGGACTCTTATTTGCAATTGACATAAAAGCCATAAAAATCCTTGATGTTGTCATTTATGGTTACAATAGAACCCTGATGTAAGCTAGCAGAGGAATCAGATTCAAGTGGAGAGAAGCAGCTTTTTTGCCTATGACCCAGGGATTCATTTCTGTTCTAGAGATTCAGAAGAAAAGAGGAGAGTAAAGCAAAGATGGGACTTCGGTTCAGATGTCCTAGAGTAAAATCTATATAACGGTATTTAGTAATCACATAAGTAGATGCAGCTTGCTCACCTTATCCAATGATTTAGTAGATAGAGAATTTGCTCTTAAACACTATTTTTATTGTAGTTGAATTGCATTGTTCTCCTCTGAGAACAATGGTGAGAACAATCGGTGAAGGGCTTCGGAGGGGTGCTAGATCTCAGAAATCTATGATGACAGTCAGCTCGATAGCCACTTGCTAAATATAAGGACCACTAGAGTGTGTTTTGATCATTCTGATACAGTCTTATAATTCATTTATACATATAAGTGTCGCCTTTTCTTTTGATCAAGAAATAGCCAGCAATTAAGGTGTTTTTCATCTTAGTAAAATTGATAGGCAAATTCTGAGTCTAAAAATGCACAGTCTAATCGAAGCATTTGATCTCCATCTGTATATATATTGTACATGACTTCTAATAGGTATTAAATGCATTTCCAGAATTGAACACTCATGCAACATAATCATGTGTTTGCATAAGGAATGTTATCATTCTTTCTACTGCAATTTAATAACAGGAAAAGACAAGCTGTGCCATCTAGACCTTTTTCATCATTTCTTCAAAAGCAGTGCTAAGTAAAAATAATAATAATAAATGGTTTATGAACCAAAAGACTTTACATTCTAGCATTAGAAACACACACACAAAAATCTGTCAGCTTACAAAAGCACAACACACAGAGAAAGTTCAGTGGAATGCATTATGAAGAAATGAACCTTGCTACTTTGAAGCAAGACCTGCATTTAATTGACACCTAAGATAATTTCCATTTTCTATAGGTATCTGTGTTTCAGTTTGTGATGACTTCATACTCAGAACAAAAACAGCAAAACACTCAAGAAACAGGTCTTACATCATAGCTACTTGTATATAGATGTATATGTGTGTACATAGAGATTCATATTGACATACACGCATATGTGTCCATTTGTTGTGGAACAAAAGGAATAAGCTAATACATTGTATTTCCTTTGTTAAACCCATGTAAGAATATTTTAAGTTGGCAACAAACTAGGCAGCATTTGAAGCAGTAATACAGGGTACTGAACACTTCTCTATCAGCAGATCAATGCCTCCAGTTCTTACAGATCATCGCACAGTCTGCCGCTACACTAGTACTGTACTTCGGAGCATCGGAAATGAACTAGTTCTTACATCGCTTGTCCACTTGCTCTCTTTTTCACAGAAACAGCGTTGTCCATTTGGTGATTTTGAAAATGTCTTATGAAAACAGATAAATCTATTTTAAAAAAAATTCCTCTTAAGTGGAAGAGGAAAATAAAAAAGACAGCAACCCTAGACCCCGCCATGTTGGTTAGGGCCCATTTCTTAATTCATAGCACTCATGCCATTTGTGAAATAAATGTACAGAATCCATGTAATGTGAGCGATCATAACTTTCACTGAGTGTGTGTAAATATTAAAACAGATTTCTTAAATATTTTTAACTTCTAATTTGTATTTTATGGTAAGGCGATGTGCTAATTCTGTTTCTGGCTTGAGTTGGTGTGTTACTTTGTAAATAATTAAACCTGCCATAAATGAATAGTCCATAGATAAAATAACGGTTTAGTTTTTTCTTAATTTTTTTTCAATTTTTTTTACTATATATAGTTACTGCCGTGCCCCAGCAGAGTGATTTAAACACCCTTTTGCATTAATCATTTGGGATCCCAGACAGAAGGGTTTCGATTTGCTCTCTCTTTCTTTCTTTGTTTCTCTTTCTCTTCCTCTCTATCTCTCTCTTCCCCACTCTTATGCACAGTTAGGCACACTCTCACACACTCGCATGCATTCCCTCAATAGAAAAGCTATAGTGTGTACATAGTCAGTATAACAGCCAGCAGATGATAGTCTTAGAAATGACAATTGTCTGAAGCAGAAATGATCATTGAGAAAGCGCTTTTTCTATGCCAGAGTAAACAAACCAAAGGTTGTAGCTTAAATATCAGTTTTCAAAGAGTAAAAGTTTATAACAACGACATTACAGGAAATAAAAATGCTTATTATTCATATCGCATCAGACATGTGTTAATACAATTCATACTAGATTTTTTTAAATTGATAACATTTTATCCTTAGATAGTATTATTCCTTTCAACCAAAGATGCTAGAATTATTAAAAAAAACAGAAAAGGAAAGAAAAAAGGGAATATGTGGGGAAAATGAAAAAAAAATAGACACTGCTTCACACCAAAGGTTTAAAATCATTTTCCAAATGCACTAGGACTTGTAACAGTAAGAAGCCAACAGAATGGCAGTTAACATTCTGCCCTGAAGAAGTCGTTAAAAGAAAAAAAGCAGTAATCTTAAACATTTCTCTGTGGTTTGGAGATGGAAGCAAAACATTTATGTAGATATGTGCAAGATTCTTATATCAAAGTTTAATTTGTTTTTGAGAAGTTCTCAGTGATAAATATACAAATGATTAAAAACATGTGTATTGTTTTTGTTTTTAACTTTGAAAACCAAAAGTCTCCTGTCATGTGTCCACTGATGTATGCCCACATGTGTGTTCTGGCACCATCAGAAATGAGTTGATGCTTCCATCAGCTCGTATCTTTCCTGTTTCAGTCCACTAATTTGAATTCAATCACGGTTATTTTCAACATAAATAAAAGTTGCAAATAATTACAAGTCCATAACATTTTAAAACAAATTTTATTTGCATGGGTGTTTAAATAGTTCTGTTATGAGTATTGTCCCTGCACAATTATGAATTGTCCTTTTATATAAAGTGATATCCTAGTTTCTTCACAACGTAGTGATTATCAGCCTTACTGATTACCTTGTAGCCTTTCTTAATATGCACATAATGCACATTTTCCAATGGCTAGAAAATGCAAAACACAAGTGGATATCATTGCATCTACTTCCATGTTTTTCTAAAAACGGGACTACAAACAAATCTCTGGGATACATGAGATAGTTATAAAAAAAAAGAGGACTATAAATGAGTAGCACATAAGAATTATTTTCTGGAATTTAAACTTAAAATCAATTTCAGCATGTAAATATAGACAAATGTTGATAGTGTGTAATTCTTGAACTAAGAAATATAAATAAAACGTAAAAGGACATGTGTATATCTGTGCTTTATTGAATTCACAGCTCTGTTTTATTTTAATCTATTAGTCTGGGTTAGACAATAGAACCAAGACTATGTCAAAAACAATAAAAAATTAAAAATTAGTAACTCACTGTTGTGCAAACTGAAGTTGAACCCAAACTTGTTACTGCATATTTACTCTTATCAGTTTTCTTGCCTGTCAAACAAACATTCCTCATTGGACTACTGTAACAATGAATACACCTGCAAATTTATAGCACAGTACAGGAGGCATAATAACAGGGAGCATAAATAAACTTGTCTTGGGGCTCCAAATTTCCCATATCCTAAATGTTCTTTAAAAGTATATTTAACAAATATGATGAGGTCTTTGGCATAGGAAGAATTGGTGATATGTGAATATTTTAACGCTTGACAGCAGTAGCATTTGACATGCCTGCTTGAAAATAGTATGTTAAACCCTTGGCACATTTAACACCCATTTAATCCTTTCCATATTCCTGAAAGAAGAAGAAATTTAAGGCCATAGAGAATAAGTAACTAAAAGTGGTTCACATTTGATGGCTGAAATCCAACTACAAACATTTTATGTAACCGTGGTGCTTAAAGAAATTATTATTAAAAATAAAAGGATGAATAACTGCCTTGCCTGTAAGAGTAGAAGAGCTGGATTACAACACAGACTGGAACCACCCTCCATTCCTGAAAGTTCTTTCTTCCATGTCATGACAAGTATATAAACAGTTTTTTTATTTACAATAATGTGTGCTCCTTTTGATCATTTCTCAAGAAATGTTTTCTGAGAGGTTTTTTGTCTATAGGACCTTTAGTATGGGGGAAATTTGTGGTTGGATTCATGATTTCCCTACCCTCTTAATTTTTATAGAAATTCTTAAATTTGTGGGAACTATCCTGAGGTCAACAAATTATTTGGTGACAATTTTATTGTCTTTCACCTTTAGTACACATTCCAAATATTCATCAGTGCTATCTCTGGGAGAGAACAGTCTGTGAAGCCCCACTATATAGTTCATTCTTGACAAAATGTAGTTGTCACTACCAAAGAGTAAGAATGAATGAACACACTCATTCCTACTCACACAAAGCACAGTCTGCACAAAAGGCCAAGGGCAGACCCACTTTTCAGCTTGTATTATAAAGTACAAGTTGTGTGATCGAGAGGAGTAAAGACAATGACATTTGGCATAACTCATGCTAAGGCAATCTGAAGGTCATGAATATGTTAAACTGAACATATCAATGGTGGTGGTGATTTGTATATGAGAGAGAAAGAGATGTGGTAACAGACCACCCACCTGTGGAAAAGTCAGAGATCAAATAGGAAATGTTTCCACAGAGGGGGTCTTGGAACATTGCTGAGTTCTACCTGCCCCCCCCCATCCCATATACCCAACCGAGGGGACTAACCAATTTTCCTACTCACATTTCTAGTAGATCAAGTCCTTGAATAACCACACTGTTGTGATAGATGTAAGTTCACTGTAACACTGATAAGAAAGAAAGCAGTGGAGTCTGGGGAGGTGTGGAGTTAACATCTCCCTATGACTAATATGTTTTCTCCACTACTCTAGTTTTTCCCGCATGCTCCTTGACTTGATTCTCCTATCACAGTCAGGTGAGTGCAGGTTTGAGTGTCACCCATGGAAATGGCTTTCCTGTCTAATCCAAGGTCAGGGTCTGCCTTGATCCTGTGCTGCTGGGCTGATTTCTGGCTTGCCATGACACTCGCCTTGAACCAGCAGGTTGGATAGTGAGTGAATAATTAGATAGAAATAATTTTTAAATATAAATATCCAGTTGAGTATATTTGAGAGAGTAACTTGATAATCAAATTGATTTTGTTATAGGCAGTTTCAAGGAAAGTTGTCATTTCTAAGAGCCTGTTGGAGACAATGCCTGCTAACTTACTATGATTTCCTAAAGTTAATCCTCTAGATGTCCTTGCTCTCTTTCAAAACCTGCTAAATCTTGGGGCTAGAGACTTAGCACAGATAGTACCTTGTCCTCTTTCTTCACATCTTTGTCTTCATAAAATAACATTACATAAAAAAGAGTGGATAGGGTACTCAACTTGCATGCAGCCAATCGGGTCCGTTTCTCAGCAACCTATATGGACCTTTGAGCGTTGCCAGGAACAACTCCTCAGTGCAGAGACAGGAGTAACCCCTGAGCATCACTAGTTGTGGCCCAAAAACCAAAATAACAACAACAACAACAACAAAAATTTGCTCAATCCTAAAATGCTTCATGAAGATATTTTTATGCAGAATGTTTTTGTGAACCACGGAAAATGCATCCCAGAATAATACCAGTTTGGTAAGAAAAATTCTCAGGAGCAATAGGCACACTGTCCAGATTTATTGATTCTCTAAAGCAGACAGGACCAACCAAGAAATATCAACCCATTCCTGTTTTCTAATGTCACAGCCCTCAGTGAAGGTACCCTGGGGAAAAGGCAGCCCTCAGAGCAGATGGCAGGATGAGGTCAGCCCTGAAACTTCTCAAGGCATATTTCTACAGCAGCAGAGTTCTTTGCCCACAGTGGAAGGATCCAAGGTGATTCAACATCTCAACAGGAAATCACTGTAGTCTTTCTCCATGGGCCTCAAGTTCCTCATTACATCTCCTTAGGGGAAATGTGGACCCAGAAAGTAGTGTAAGAAATAAAAGGATGACTTTGATCTTGAATTTATCAAAGCCTGTTTCTAGAAATAGACGCCCAAGGGAAAGGAAATCATTGGTGCACTGCCTGAAAATTAGGCAGCTCTCTAGAGAAAAAATGAGGTTGAAGATAGCACTCCATTTGTACCTTGGGGACTTAAATGCATACACATGGCTTAATAAGAATTGTACACAGGAACAGAGCCCTGACAAGGGTGAAGACTGCAGGTGACCATGGCTAACTGGATAGTGGCTAACTGGACCCCTCTGATGGCCATCTTGAGGAACTATATGCCCAGCGTTGCCAAAAGTCATAGAATTCAAGAAGTCTCCAATTGCATAGACTCTTTACCTCTCTGGCAGGTACTGGATGGTAAGAGAGACACTAAACTTTCCTAAAAATGCCTAAAAGCGCTGCCACACATTAACGTGCTGGTATGGTAATCCTTAAACTGTGACTGGAGGCTGAGGCTTCTCCTGCACCTTCGTAACAGTAAACCAGCTTCCTTCCCTTTTCTAGAACTTATATTCTCAATGTAAATAAGCTGACAATCTCTTCTCCCCAGAGAAGGAAGATGGAGAAACTTTTCTTTTTAAGCATATGAACATAAATAGGTGCAGGTATGGAGAAATCAAGGCAAATGTTATCGCATGAGTGATCTGATCTCTCTCCTCTCTCTCTCTCTTTCTCTATCTCTTTCTCTTTTCTCTCTTCTTTTACTCTCCACCTAAGAGAGATTCTGAGAAGCAGGGTCTGAGAGAAAATGGCAAGGAAAGTTCAGGATGATGTCATGACCTTGACTTCATGACCTTGAAGATTCTCCACTAGGACAACAGATTTAGTGCTGAAGTGGGGGGGGGGTGTACTTAAATGGCCAATAGGAACTTCTCATCCATTGCTACCACCTAAGATGCCAGGTGGATTGGAGTGGAGTGAGGTGCAATTGGAACATGCCAGTGTCACTAAAGCATGGAAATCAATATGTCCACAGAAGTGAGCCAAGAAGCCTGGACCTACCTTGGGACCCTAGAGAAGAAAAGAAGAAAAATCTTGGTATGGAGGAAATATTTTTGTGCACTTACACCTCTATTCCAAGATATATGGACTTAACTTTCAGAACAATGTGGAACAGAAGAAATAGAACAGTGGGTAAGATGCTTGTCTTGCATGTGCCAAACCCAGCTCCATTCCTAGAACTACATACAGTCTCCCAAGCACCACCAAGTGTGATCCATGAGCATAGAGCCAGAAGTAACCTCTGAGCACCAGTGAATTTGACTCAACAGCCTCCCCAATCCCAAGCAAATGAAAGAGCAGGGTTGGGTGAGGCCATGTGTGAATGCAGGAACATGCAGTGACCCTGTTGGCCTAACCTGGCATTCCAGAGCCAGCCAACTCCAGCCTTGTCACTATATTACCACTCAGCATAGACAGAATTGTTGTCATAGGAGAGATTCTTTGACAAAACTGGAAGAAGAGGAAAATTGTTTACTCCTAAACTTACATTTTATGCTCATCATTTCAGATTTTTCATGCTATTTCTGAAGAACTAAGAATTGCCAAGTCCTAGATATTTTCATGTTTCTCTTTTTTTTTAATATTTTGCATTTAAACACCTTGGTTACAAACATGATTGTGGTTGGGTCTCAGTCATATCAGATGACACCCCCCCATCACCAGTGCAACATTCCCATCACCAATGACCCAAATATCCCTCCTCCCCTCCCCACCCCTACCTGTACTCCAGACAGGCTTTCCACTTCCCTCATATATTCTCATTGTTAGGAAAGTTCACAATGTGGTTATTTCTCTAACTAAACTCATCATTTTTGTAGTGAGATTAAAGAGGTCGGCTGTAACATCCAGTCCTCCTCTCTTATGTCTCTGAAAATTATTGAGAAATGTCTTTCATGATGTTTCTCTTAATTTACTTGAGTGAGAGCAGATAGTTGTTTAAACAAATCAAAGGAGTAGCTTAAACATATCTTCTGGAGAATTTTAGAAATCTATCTTCTGGGGCCCGGGAGATAGCATGGAGGTAAGGCGCTTGCCTTTCATGCAAAAGGTCATCGGTTCGAATCCCGGTACCCCATATGGTCCCCCGTGCCTGCCAGGAGCAATTTCTGAGCATGGAGCCAGGAGTAACCCCTGAGCACTGCCGGGTGTGACCCAAAAGCCAAAAAAAAAAATCTATGTTCTCTTTACCTTGGGTAGTTTTCATCTCAGTCTTCATTGAAGAAAGACCATTTGTCTTTGCAAAGCATTGGTTCCTCGTGTAGGCAATGTTGTTATTTCCCAGTGTAAGTAATGGTGCTGCTCTCTTGTTCGTAGTTTGGAGGAAGGTTATTGGGTTTTTTCTTAGTGTTGGGGACTGACACCTCCCAGGCATGTCCAGGGCTTAAGACATGTGATTGTCAGCCAACTAATGCTTGAGCCTAAGGATGTAGCCATGCTCAGGCGATATGGTACCAGGCCAGTCAGGCCGCATCCAGCAGTACATGTATTGAATTAGAGTTCTATGTGGCATTTTGGATTTTGTTAAAGGAAAAGTTAAACCTTTGTCTAAGGCTAAGATGAAGCTTTCAGAGACCAGGCTCTGATCAGTTGGTCAGGAGAGGGGGCAAGAAAGAAACATGAAGTCTCCCCAGAGCCCCAGGCAACTTCTGAATATCAGTCCTATTCATATTAATATTCATATTCATATTAATATATGAGTGATTGCTCCTTAGGTGATGAGCTAGCATGCTAGGAGCCAACCAGGTAGTGGCCAAGGGGAGAGTGGACTGAATTACCTTCTCCATGACACAAAAGTGCCAGAATACCTGAAGAAACAAAAGGATCCTCTCTTCACCTCATTTCCTCAGCTCCCTCAGCACCTCCTTGAAGGAACAACCATTCCATTTGGAATTGGCAGACTTCCCCCAAATGGCTCGCCAAATCTTCTATTTACTCGTACTCATTTCTCCTTCCATTTGCCAGGAATTTGTTTGAACATTCAGAGAATCACGCTCCTTCTTTAAGACAAAATGATGCATGCCTACAAAGTAACAGAGGATTAATCATTTAAAACCTTTAAATGTTTCAGAAGCTTTATCTAAAATTAAATTACAGTGTGTTGAGAGCTGGAGTAGCCAGTTGGATAGGAGCTTTTTCCACAGCAGCTCTGGCAGGGAGGAAGGGAGCAGTCTCTGACCGCCATTTCTTTTTTAGGGTCAGCCTCAGTGCTCCACACAGCCCAGGAAAGCTCCCTGGCTAGAGTAGGCAGTAAGAAACAGGGCCACAGCATCTGCAGAACAAGGGGAACTTCCTGTTCTCAGTTTCCACTTCCCAGCCATATTGGTTAGGATTTTCCAGAAAAACAGTACCCAGGATATGTGTTTTGTCAACAGAGACCTTTTTTCCAAGAGATGTGCTCACTTGGGTGTAGACTTTGGATTCCTTTAAAGGCAAAGGTAAGAAAAGTGGAGGAGTCTTCAGTATTTACAGTTGTTCTGTTAATGCATTATAATTACAGATGTAATCAAAAGTTTGAATTTTTTTTCTAAATGACACCTTTAATCACTTGTGAATAAGCATGACTCCAATTATAGATATCTTGAGAAAATCACACCTAATCGCATTATTTATTAGATTCCTAAGTAGAAACTCTTCATTTTCATGCTGTCTCCCTGCCAATTCCTTTCCTAGGAAGGGACTCAGGTCATGCCCGGCATAGCTGAT
>PVKC010028095.1:0-15547 GCA_004027635.1 Crocidura indochinensis
GACAGTGGTCCTCAAACTACGGCCCTCGGGCCACATATTGTATTTGTTCCCGTTTTGTTTCTTCACATCAAAATA
The DNA here is from genome assembly GCA_004027635.1 of Crocidura indochinensis. Taxonomy (NCBI): domain Eukaryota; kingdom Metazoa; phylum Chordata; class Mammalia; order Eulipotyphla; family Soricidae; genus Crocidura; species Crocidura indochinensis. Next base: position 76 of record PVKC010028095.1, read on the forward strand.
AGTTTTATGCAGTGTACATAAGAATTTGTTTGTAATTTTTGTTTTTACTATAATCTGGCCCTCCAATGGTCTGAGGGACAGTGAACTGAACCCCTGTTTAAAAAGTTTGAGGACCCCTGGAACAGCATGTAGTGATAGGAGAGCAGCTTGAAAAACCTAGCTGCAGAATTGAAACAGGAGGAAGAAGGGATAATAATATGCTACCTTTAGTCTTTGATCATATTGCAGAGGCCCATTGTCATCTGTCCTCATAAATCTTCTCCTTGGCTGCAAACTTCTGCCTTTACTGTCTTCCATACAAAGAAGATGCCAGGGTTGAAAATGGGTTCAATTTTTGCATTATTTAATAGCTCCCTGGTAACTGCAACCAAATCTCAGTAGACTCATTATTCAAACAAGCAAAATGAACTTACCGATTTGGATAAGTCTAGAAAAGACATAATCCCAGCCAAACCTACAAGATCACAGATAAATAGGCTCATGTTTTTAATAAAAACACAATCCTTTAATTTCCTGGGCAACACTTACTTGGCAATATCTCTTCATTAGAGGTCAGCTGATTACTTAAAATAATGAAACAGTGCAGTACCCAGAATACTTGTTAATAATAGCATTAATCTAAAACCAGTGGCAAAAATAAATAAATTTTCAAATTCAAAGGGCTGTTTTTTACTATTTGTGGTCTCTAAATGACTAGAAAAATTGTAATTCCACCTTTACAAGTCAAGGTTCTCTTGATGCTGCTCTGATCAACTATTGCAATGGCTTCTTTCATTCATGCAGCGAGTTACCCTCAACCCACAGAAAAGCTCAAAAGCCACCCCCCATTACCACTTGAAGGTTGTACAAGTACCACTCCTCACAGTCATTTTCACTAACACACACTGTCCTGTCCATCTGGAGGAGAGTCAACTGCAGAGTCTGAACAGAAGAACATGTGCTCCCCTGTAACACAGGTCATTTCCAGCAATCAGCATTTCTTCTTATGATTCAGAGAGCCACATAGGTTTCTAAAGTCTGAACTCCTTAAGTCCAATTTGTTTTACTTGTTTCACACCCAAATTCAGCCCTCTTCTGGGTATTTCTGGGATCAAATTCCATCAAGGACTGATCCTGTCCATAATTACTGACCATCCAAGTTCATCACCATGTATCAATCTTCCTCAAAGTTTAGATATTCTTCTGTTATTGAAACTAGTGTCTAAGCAAAAGAGAAGATGATTTAATGGTTTCCCTTTTACTTAGGCATAGAGAAAAATAAAATTAGCTAACCTAACATCAAGAAGCTACCTATTATTTACCTATTATTTGGGGTTATAAATAAACCAAAAGCAAAGTGCAATTCTAAAGATTACTCTAAATCTTCATTTAAAATATTGACCCTGGGGCCAGAGAGATAGCATGGAGGTAAGACGTTTGCCTTTTATGCAGAAGGTCATCGGTTCGAATCCCGGGGTCCCATATGGTCCCCCGTGCCTGCCAGGAGCAATTTCTGAGCATGGACCCAGGAGTAACCCCTGAGTACTGCCAGGTGTGACCCAAAAACCACCAAAAAAAAAAAGGCAAACCAAAAGTATTGACCCTTTCTGTCATTTTCAATAGTATGGGTGGATTTTAAGGGTACTATTCTAAGTACATGAAAAGAAAAAATATAATACTATAAAATTTTGTTATCTCTATGTAGAAGTTATAGTTATTCCCATGACAATATGCTTTAAAGGGGAAGAAACCCCTTATCTCTTAGGCCAAGGGAATCCCTTTCTAATCTCCCCAATATTTACTGTGCCTATGCAAAAAAAAAAAGCACAGATTAATTTTTGTTATTGTTGTTGTTATTGTTGTTTTCTTTTTGTGTGCTTTTTTTGGTTTTTATTTCAAGACCATGGTTATTGTTTGGTTGTTTTCTTTATTGCTGTGGTGCTTTTCGGGTTCTTTTGTTTGTTTTTCTTTTTTGTATATTTTTATGTTTTTCTTTCTTTTTCCTTTTTTTGCTTAAATTGATATTTATAGCCTCTAGAAGGACTCTTCCCGTTTCTTTCCTGTTTGATTTTTAACCCCACTTTTGTTTCTCTTTCTTTTTTCTTCCCCTCCAAACAAAACCATCTTGATCTGCCTCACAAATTGAGGGGAAAATAATGAAGGGTAACAAGACCAAACAGTTGTATGAACATTGAGTAGAGATAAAAAAAATAATCAAACTTAAATACCAAATCCAAAGCCAACAACAGCAGAATCAAAATCTACAAGTTAGACACAGAGGAGACCATTTATTCTAGCACCCTGGGAGTCAAAGGAGGGGGATATGGGATGCATGCTGGGAACCGGGGTGGAGGGAAAACAACACTGGTGGTGGGAATGCCCCTGATTCGCTGTCACTATGTACCTAAAATATTACTTGTGAAAGATTTGTAATTTACTTTGGTCAAAATAAAAATTAACTATAAAAATAAATAAAAATAGAGTAGGTGTCTTAACCACTGTATTATTTCTTTAGTCCACAATGGACTTTTGGTCTTTAATATTTGAAAAAAAAGATGATTGTCAACAATGACTGTAAATAACAGAAAAACATTGAATTGCCTCATCTGACAAATAAACGGGTTTCTTTCCATAGAAGAGTAATGAATCTTACTAATTGTTTCCCACCCCTGGCTATGTTTAAAGATCATCAAAGAACATCAAAAATGAAACCATGATGCATCCACAGAGCTCTTTTTCTAGAATAGGAACTTCCATGTGTCTAGTCCTCACTGATTCCATCTGGAAATGAGAACCATGATTTGTGATCTTAACTTTGCTGGATGAGTGTCTACCACAATTGGTACATTGCAGAGAATACACTTCTTAACTCTGTAGGTGGGTAATAGTTTTCTTAATTTCCATGAGCATTTATAAATTGGACACACAAGTCCTTAGACCTTTAGAAAATCTTAAATACACTAATTAGTCAAGTTGTCATATAATGCTGTGTGCTCTTGGATTAAGGAAGCTCTTCACATCCTTCATTCATCAGATAGCAGCATTTTGGCTTAGGTCTTTGATTCTGACTCTCCCAGGGTCAGTTTTAGGTCAGAAAGTGCCACACATTTGTGTCATAAGGAAGGGAAAATGATCTCTTTGTCATTCAGTAAATCTGAAATACCTTTCCTGCCCATATTATTTCTAAGCAAGAGGAAGACATAGAGATAAATGAGTCAGCTAGGTTGGGGCCAAATAAAAAAATTCTGTGTTAAAGGCAAGGAAATTACATGGACAAATTTTAATTGGCATATAGTACAAAAATTATATTTTATTTTAAAATAACTTCCTGGCTACACTGTGGTGAGTGGAAAAGATGGTAGACAATTGAAGTGGGGAGAATATGGATGTTGATTGAGTCCACTTTATCAATAGACCCAAGTATCCTAAACTAAGAAAATTTATGCCTGGAACATTTTTTCTTGCTTGTATGGGTCCAAAAATAGGTGAATAAACAAACAGTTCTTATACACACAATACAGGTAATATTTTGCCTCAAAAGGAAGTAACTTCTAACATGTGCTTTTAAATTTATAAGTATTGAGGAGGTTATATACAGAATGTAACTCAATCACAAAAGTACAAACATTCTATCACTTCTCTTAGACGAGGTTCCTAGAGTAGTCAAATTCCTAGGAAGTGTAATAGTAGTTATCCAGGAAACTTGATAGAAGCAGGAAGGATAGTCACAAATTAAAAGTTAGTGTCTACAGCAGTAGGGCATTTGTCTTGCACTCCGACAACCAGGACAAGCTCAAATTCAATCCCTGGCTTTCCATATGGTCCCCTGAGACTGCCAGGAACGATTTCTGAGTACAAAGCCAGGAGTAACCCCTGAGTGCCACCAGGCATGGCCCAAAAACAAAAAACAAAAACACAAAAATAATGTTAGTGTCTAATGGATCCAGGGTATTTGTGTTTTAAGAGGACAAGAGTTCTGATGATGAAGGTTGGTGTGGGCGGAATAATAGAAATATACCTTATATCGCTAAGTGAACTTAAAATGGTTAAGGTGGTACATTATGAATTATAAGTACTTACTGTCATATTTTAAAACTGAAAATAATGAATATTTTTATTAAGTCCTTATTTGGTAGCCTGAACTCTAATCAGGACTAGTAGTAATAGTACTTCTAAATAGTAATCAGGACTAACAATTGTTTGAGTAACATTAACTATTTAATGATGGTAACCTGGCCAACAGTTGACTTCACCAACCCCTAACTAACTTGCTAGATAAATAAATCATTGCTTCCTATGTTCAGACTGACAGAAGAGTCACTAAAACTCGAGGCCATGTTTATTATTAACATTCTTTTATTTTTTCATTAGGAATAGAATTCAAAACCCTTTAAAAAGATAGAATTACAGGTTTGAAGATCATAGATCCAAGTAGAGCCTGCACTTCTGAGATCCACACTATGGAAAAGGAGAGAAGAACTACTTATAATGAGACATTTGTACAGGAATGGCTACTAGATTAAAAACAAAACTGGACAGTGTGTTTGTATTATACACATCTATGAAACAAAGAAAAATTAGGTTATAGTATAATTATAAACCAGAGGAGAAATTATAAGCAGTGGAGGCCTGAATGACTTGGGAAAGACATATTGATTGAGAAGAAGCTGCAAAATTGAGGTCTGCCTGGGACGGACTGTGGTTGATCCCCCAGCGTTCCCTATGGTCCCCCAAGCCAGGAGTGATTTCTGAGGGCACAGTCAGGAGTAACCCCTGAGCATCATCAATGTGGCCTCAAACCAAAAAAAATAAACAATAATAAAAATAAAATGAAATCATAAAAATCCTAACCCTAACAGAGTAGGCTGAGGAATAAGAAACGAAGCAGAGATGGTGATAAATTAGTCTTCCAGGGTTGCTATAGCAAAGCACCACAAACACAGTAGTTTGAATATCAGAAACATTGTTCACAACCCAGAATTAAAAGTTCAAAATATAAAAAAAAAAAAACAAGGGATCCGCGGTGGCGCTGGAGGTAAGGTGCCTGTCTTGCCTGCGCTAGCCTAGGACGGACGTAGGTGCGATCCCCCGGTTTCCCATATGGTCCCCCAAGCCAGGAGCAACTTTTGAGCGCATAGCCAGGAGTAACCCCTGAGCGTCACCGGGTGTGGCCCAAAAACAAAACAAAACAAAACAAAGAAAAGTCCAAAATAAGGGATAAACAGGTTCTTTTTGAAGACTGTGAAGGAAGTTACATGGAATCTGACAGTTTTCTGGCAATCTTTGACTTATTTACACAGCACCCGGTCTTTCCCTTCATCCTCTCCTAGAATGTATCTCTCCAAATAATACCATTTTATAAGATAATTGACCCTAAGTGGACCTCATCTTACACCTTTTGACTTATGTTTTTAAGAAAACTGATTTTACTTTCTATTAAAAGTTCATTTCTAAAAAAAGTAGCAATCAGAAGAATTTGAGGGTAGAAATAAATTTAAAAGGAAAATATCCCAACAAATAAGAGGGGCTGAGGCACTTAATCAAGGTGAGTTTTTCCAGATAGTGTTTAACTGTTTCAATGATATATACCTATGACAGTGGAGATAAGATCTTATTACTGATCATGACTCTTTCTCAATATGCTCTTTCTCCTATAACTCATCTAACAGAAGATGTGCAGCTTAATAAAACACCAGGTAAATACTTTTTGCACTAACTAATTTGGTACCTTTGCTCCCATTCTTGCCAGTATATCTGTGTTAGCTGGTAGGAAGATTGCCTTACACACAGCCAACTTGAGTTGGATTCCCGGCATTCCATATGGTCCCCCAAGCCTGTCAGAAATGATTTCTAAATGCAAAGAGTAGTAAGCCCTGAGCACCACCAGGTGTGGCCCCAATAACATATCATATATATGTATATATATAATCCTATATATCCTCATTAAACAAATGATTTCTATATATACTTATTAAACAAACTATTAACCAAAACAGAGCCTCACTTGTATGCCAGATTGGGAGGATTCAAGATTCTATTATTTTCACTAACAGTTTGCCTGTTTACCTCAAAATCACAGACAAATATGCTAACAAAAATTATACTTGCTTTCTATTTTTTTTACCAATATATTATAGCTGGCATAAGGCCTTCAAGAATGACCATTCCACTATTGATCATTGTTACACTCTGTCATCTTACAGAGAAATCCATCAGGAATAATGGAAAACTGTTTGCAGCTTTTATTGAACATTCATTGGCCTTTGACTGTGAACAAGAACCAGCTATGGGTTAAGGCTCATAAACTCCATACAGACTTTCAGTAATTGAAACTCATGCAAAATACCATGATAGGATTGGCAGGTCTCTGTTAAACAGAAAGCAGTTCTGATGCGAGTAAAACAAAATTTGCATCCTGTTCCTCATAATAAATGTCAGTAAAATTTGTCATCACAATGAATAGGTAATTCATCATGTATTGAACTTCATCAATACTAAGGATCTGGAAATACAGAAGTTAAAATGATTGGCAAAATGCACTTCCTGGGTTGGAAGATAGAAATATATAAAATCAAAAAATAAACACACAATGAGAATAACATCAACACAAAACCTCTGATGACCATCATGATGAATGCTAACACTACTTACCAATCCTTATAGTAATAAATTTGGACAGTTTCTTGTCCTTTCTGACTTCCCTTTCCTTTTCATTTATATAAAATGTTGATGGATTTAGATCTAGGAATAAGTAGGATTTCCCCTTTTGATATTATTACACCATCTTTTTTCCTAATTTTTATTATTGCAACATGAGTTACTAAGTTGTTCACAATGCAATCATTTCAAGCATTAAGTAGTCAAACACCAAGTTAACATCATCTCCTACCCAACACCATGTCTGCCTTCATGCAAGTGCAATTTACTTCGTGTTGCTTGTTACAACGCAAAGGCTAATGGAACTATCAAGACATAGATAAACAGGTAAATTTAAAAAAATTTTTTTCGTCCCTCCTCCCTTCTTCCAGACACCCAAACTCTGTCAGATTCAGCAATCAAATGTCTCTGAACAACCAAATCAATGTTTTCTATATTCTACTCTTCTTTTCAAGCAATGGTCCATAAATATCAACTTTTCAACTTTGACTTCTAGTAAAACTGGAGAGCTTGTTCATTAATTTGCAAGTTTATCCATTCCTTTCAACACATCATGATCAAGGACATACAATTACTAGACATAGAAAGTGCAATGCAAAGAACACATACATATAACTGTATACAAAATATCCAGTGGACCTGGATGTAGCCAATTTAATCTATTGAAAACAGAATTTGAAAGTGCATTTAAGTAAATTTGACTCGTGTACTATTCTGACATATATTCTTGGACTCTCTGACTATGCTGCACTATCATATTAGTCAAATGGCTTTGGTTCTTTTCTCCTTCCATTAGTTATGTTCCTGCTCCACTTGGATTTATAATTTCCAACATAATATATTCCACTGACTTAAGCCCTTGAAGATTCAAAGAATTAATGTCAACATTTGAAGGGCAGAAGTCCAGTTGGCCTGGTTCATAAGGTATCCACTGTGATTTCCTCAGTGACAAATGAGTCTAGTGATAGAAATAGGGTGCTCCCTAAATCCACAAATCCCACAAATCACTGAGAATAGAAATAAGAGATGCCACTAGATAAAGCACAGAAAAACACTTGACTCCTTTATACCTATTCCATTCCAATATTAGACATAACTAACTGATCACAGATCTCATTTCCTGATTACCCCCAGGCTTCATTTATTTTTATAATTTTTATTTTGACCAAAGTGGCTTACATATCTTTCACGTTAATATTTTAGGTACATATTAACATTGAATCAGAGGAATTCACATCACCAAACTTGTCCTCCCTCCACCCCCATTCCCATCTTGCACCCCCCACCCTCACCCCCTGGGCTGCTAGTATAAGTGGTCTGTTTGGTCTTGGTACTCTCCATTATTTCCCCCTCTATCTGAGAGGCAGAGCAAGATGGTTCAAGTTATGTGTTTCTGTTTGAAGAAAAGAAAGCAATAAAATGGGGTAAAAATTAAATAAGCCAAAAATGGGTGGAGTCCTTCTAGAGGCTCTCAACCTCAGTTTGAAAGAGGAAAGGGAAAAAGGAAGTGAGACACCACAACAATACAATAGGAAATATCAAATAAAAATACAGTGAGCACCATAGCAATAAAGAAAAGCATCACATAATAATCACGGTATAAGTATAAACATGGTATAAATGAAAATTTAACAGAGGGCAAAAAGGAAAAAAATGAAAGAGAAAAAAATTGGAGACAATAGCTTCAATATCCAAACAAAAACAAAGAAATAAAAAATAAATAGATAAATAAATAAGATTATTTTGTGCTGTTTTTTTTTCTGCATAGGCACAGTAAATAGTGGGAGATACAGGGTTTCTCCACCTTTGAAGTATACTGTCATGGGAATAACTATAGACTCCTTGCATGTTCATTTACTCTCCCCATGGTGCCTTTGTGGTGTATAGAAAACTTCTGCTCCGTCATGGGTGATAAAATCAGACCTCTGTATTAGGAGATCTTGGTATCTGCACAGGTCAAGGAATGGAGCTTATGATGAAGTCTTTCTTTGTGGTTCTAGAAGTTCTATTTCTTCACTTCCCAGGCTTCATTTTCACACAACCTGCTGGCAGCTACTGCTAATCAATCTGGTTGAGAACAGAGAAGAAATCTGACATTAAAAGCAGAGATTAAATAATAGCAATTTTCCTAAACTAGACCAAAAAAATGAAGAAAGAATTGGAGGTAGAACCAAGGGCACTAAGAGGGAAAATGCCATCTTCTGATCTTAAAGTTCAAGAGCATATCTTCACCATTCAAGCTCAAAAGCATATCATTCTCTCCTAAACTCCACACAATTACTAAAGGAGTATTTTTCTTAGTCTTGCTGAATAGAAAAACAGATTCATTCTGGATCAATCTATGTCCTGGGGATGGTCAATTTTGAGGGAAGAGGACCACCTAAAACTAAGAAGCATGTCTCAGGGCTGAAGTGATAGCACAGTGGTAGGAAGTTTCCCTTGTACGTGGCTGACCCAGGACGGACCATAGTTCGGTCCCCAGCATTCCATAGGGCTCTCCAAGCCAGGAGCAGTTTCTGAGCTCAGTGCCAGGAGTAACCCCTGAACGCCGCTGGGTGTGACCCGAAAACAAAACAAGTTAAAAAGAAGTGTGTCTCTTGTTCAAAAGACCTCTCTGAACAACCTTAGCATAAGAAAGTAGCATTTTCAAACAGAAAGAGACAAGAAGGACAAATTCTGGTGCCCACTACGGAAAGTGTGAAGAAGTTTGAGGACAATCATTCACTTGATTGAAGCAAGGCACCTGGAAAAAAGAAAAAAAAAGTTATTGGATAATCAGGAAAGTAGAAAGAAAGGTGCTGCTTCCCAGCTGAGACTAGAAAGCAGTGTAAGTGGTTGACACAGACTAAATGATGAACATGGAGAGACAAAGGCATCATCGATTTCCCACATTCACAGACACAATCTTAACCCATCCATAATTTGATCATTTGCCCAGGATTCAGCCAGCTGGGCTGGCTGTAGTAATCACATGAGCAATTTTGCTAAAGATCACACTCAGCTAATTTGTGTGATTAGGGAATTAGAAATTGCATTCTCTTACCTCAAAGATTACTCAAAATACAAAATAATTCCAGAATGAAATTGGAATAAACATGGTATTCTTTTAGGTATAAATTCAAGACTCACTAAAATTATTTATAGATATTTATAACTACAAGTCATTGTCTTAAGGGGGTTTACTATCTTTGCTTAAGGGGCATCCCTCATGCACACACGTGTGCATACATGCATGACCACTTTTTGCCCTTTGAACTGGAACAGTGATCTGTTCCCTGTGATTAAATTAGTGTAAGTAATAAGATATCATAGATATGATTGATTTCTCTTGCAATGGTTATTAACCAGCTCAATTCTTAGCCAAGCAGGACCATTATTCTAAACATTGATTTCTGAACAGGCATGAAGGGGAAGGAAATTCTCAGCTACAGAGATATTCCATCAGGAATTATCAGATCGGATGATATATAGTGAAGATTTGCAGACAAGGCATTGGACTTTCTGATTCCTCAAACACCACTATACACAGATGTCACAGCCATTGGGGACATGTTGTGAATATAATTTAACAATGTTCTCAGGCAATACTTCTTAGATAAACCATAATTTTGTAAGAGTTGCAGGCTGTAGAGTAAAACAGTTGTTGTATTTAATCCCACAAATACATACTTAGTACCTTCTCTGCCCTAGATTTGCTGGAGGGTATGGAGGACATAAATGAAACCTGGTTTCTACCTTCAAGGAATTCCTTACCAACATCTAGTTGCCTGAGGATGAGAACCCTTTTATTTGCAGACATGCTTCATCTTTCAACATAGAGTCAGAATGAGTAAGGCATCAGAAAAATTTTTGTTAAAATGTATGACTTCTCTTTTTTTATTTTTTTCTTTATTTAAACATTTTGATTACATATATGCTTGTGATTAGGTTTCGGTCATAAAGAACAACCCCTTCACCAGTGCAACATGCCCACCACCAATTGAAAATGCTAAGATCTGTAAGCCATGACATTATCTCCAGATCATTAGAAAAACGTAGTCCATTCAATAAATAGAAGTTCCTCTTTCACTTCCCCTTCTCCTATGGTTTCTTCTATCCACTAAGCGATGTAAGGAAAATACATTCAAGAAATTCATTAAATTTCTTCATGAAATCACTCTTTGATGCTATCCCCACCATATCCGGCATCAGGAAAATAAAACTGAATAGTTTTTGTCTAACTCCAAGTGAAGCATTGAAACATTTGAGTTTTGTATGAATTTTAACCCCTGTTCTAAGAACAACAAACCCAACTGGGAGAAGTATTTGCAGCCACAGGCTTGGGAATGACAATTTCTGGGTATGATCCTGGCTTTAGCAATTTATAGGACCTATTAACTAAACTTACACATCCTGTTTCCTATTATCCCTATATGGGGGTTAATGATAGCAATTTCCTCAAGGATCTGTTGTAAGAGTGAGTGTGAAAATACATGCACAGGAAGTACTAACACCAGTATGTGGCACCCAAGCATGTGCCAAACTGATAAAATAATTGGTCATGACCATCTGTTCTAAAGAAGAAAAGATATGCAATGGTCTATAACCTTACAAGGAGATAAATTAATCATTGCTTCCTTCCTCTCTCATTCTTTCTGACTCCAGAAGCACAAGTAGAACTAATGAGAGGATGTGCAGGGAAGCAGGTCTCACTTTAGTATGAGGAAGCCCATTAGAACTATCAGTGCTGTAACACAATGGGCTTCATGGGAGATAATGAGTTTCCTGTCAGGAGAAGTGTTCAAACCATCTGTACTTGGGAATTTTCTGTCTTGCATTCAAGAGTGAATTGGATCTCAAGTTGGAGCCACTTCTGTTTTATTTAGTGGTGATTCAGTAACATAATATTCAAAAACTTTGTTCTGGTTACCCATGGAAAAAAAAAGAAATTTAAGTGGGACTCAGAGACAATGAGGGTTCTATCTATTTCACTTCTTATCCCCAACACCCAATAGAGATATGGAGAAAAGGAAGCATTCAGTGACTTTTAATTAAGCCACAATAAAGAGAATTCAAATAGAATTAGTGGTTATTGATGTTTTAGGGTTTTCACAGAAGGGATAGATCTTGATTTTTCTAAAAACAATCTTTACAGACAGTTTGGACCTGCTCCTTTTCTATTCATAAAAGCCACCACAAATATGCCTTTCCCCACTGCATCCTTTAGAATTGCAAATAAGATGCATTACAGTTTTAAAAGTGTGCATGTGTGGGAGTTTCGTGTGCCTATGGGACTTTTCCAAGTCCTGTATTTGTCTGAATACCATTGATTTTCTTGCCTAATTGTTATTCACTATGCTAATTTACTCTACAAATCTCACATTCTATTGATCAAAAAGTAATAAACTCTCCAACAAACAAAACAAGCATTATTGCAATGTTGGGAAAACATCACTTAATATCAATACTATATTTACAATTATCTTTAGCCCAAATTTTAGACATAATGCAGTGCATAGACAGTATCATAACACTATATGCTAATGGCAAAGGGACCAAGTGTCTCTCTCTCTCTTTCTCTCTCTCTCTCTCTCTCTCTCTCTCTCACACACACACACACACACACACACACACACACACACACACACATACCTAAATATGCTCAGTGAGCAGATAACCGCTGATTTAACTGGCCTCATCCCAATGGATAAATCCATCCTTTGCTCTCTTTTACCTCCTCCTTTTTCTCAGATCGCATTGGTGTGATATATGATGTAAATTCTAATAATGAGCAAAATCACCTTTTAATCTGCTCCAAGGCTTTACAATTTCCATACTTGTTTTATTTTATAATATATGTTTAACCACAAAGATGATACATATAACTGAAGAACATATTTAAGTTATTCCAAAGAATATAAACCAAAATTGATGGTTTCTCTCTATTCATTCTTGATAACCAACTCATTCTCTTGCCATTAACCACAATAAGAAAGTTGCTGGGTGGATGGGTGGGTGGGTTTTTGTTTTCGCTTTTTTTTTTTTTTGGTTTTTGAGTCACACCCAGCAGTGCTCAGGGGTTACTTCTGGTTCTACACTCAGAAATCGCTCCTGGCAGGCTCAGGGGACCATGTGGGATGCTGGGATTTGAACCCACTGTTCTTCTGCATGGAAGGCAAACTCCCTACCTCCATGCTATCTCTCTGGCCCCTCCTTCTCCTCCTCCTCCTCCTCCTGTTTTTTTTTATTGTTTTAAAACTATTTCTCATGCATCTACTTAGATCCTAAGCTGTTATACATAATATTCTTTACATTGTTTTATCCCTTTTAAGCTTTATTCTTCAAATAATAAATTAACTTTAATCTCATTAACATATAATTGTATGTGATATGGTTGAATTTCAAAATTTTAACCAACCCTAGATAAAAAATATCTAAATTATTACAAGTAATTTTCTAAAAATGTTCTTACTGTATATAAATGTCTGTGGGTGCTTCTACGGGTATATTGTATCTGGGAAACAAATTCCTAGGCCAATGTAAAAAAATTTTGTATTTTTCATCTTGACAGATATACAATGAGTATGTAATTTAGAGGTATGTTGTCACATTCCCTCTGCAGTACTGGCCATCTAAGCATGTCTTCGTCTATATTGTCTCAGATTGGGAGTGGCATACAAAATGGAAGGTAAAAAACAAGAACCATAAAAACCAGATAACAGGGGTCTTTCTAGGCTAAATGAAGGACCAATGAGGCATTAAATAGTTTAGTAATAATGTTGGCATAGCTCCTGATGGAAACCATTGCTTATTTGTGCCAAATTTTTATCTCTATATACATTTGCATACATGTCATACCATGCCAATGTTTAGTATTTTGTATTGTTAAGGATACACATTTTTGTAAGTATCTGGAATTACAAGGAAAACATACACAGTCATGTGATCCCTCAGTGACATGGAATTATTCAAAGATAATCAAATGTATAGATGGGAAAACTAAAAATCCTAAGACATACTAGTAAAAGGGATTCAAAACATCAGCAGATATGTAGACATGAAGTTTGTTGAGTTCAGAAGAAGAAATGAATGGGATATTTGCAATATGAGTTTGGTCATAAAGAAAGAAAAGGGAGACTAATTTAACAGAATAATTAATAAACATGGCCAAAGTCTTCTCCATGAGGTTAGCAAGACAAATCTCATAGAAAATGGAAAAGGAGGGGTCAGAGAAGGGCACAAGCAGTAGGGCATTTGCCTTGCATGCACTAATCTAAGAGAGACTGTGGTTGATACCCCAGAGTCCCATATGGTCCCTTATGCCAGGAATGATTTCTGAGCGCATAGCCAGGAGTATCCCCTCAGCTCTGCACCAGGAGTGGACCTGAAGAACTAGCAGATGTGGTCTCCAAACAGCAGCAAGAGCTGCTAAGTGTTAAGTGAAAGTGTAAAGTGAAAGAATCTAGGTATATAGATAGAAAGATGGGATTTTTGTTAAGACTTAGCATACATGTTGTTTGGGAATCATACACATTCTCTTAAAATCCACTGTATAAATACACGCTCTTAACATTATTTTAATCAATGATTCTTTAGTTTGGTTCTTTCTGATTTCCTTTCTATGTCAATCTATCAGACAAGTCAATTTTGTTAAGTGTTGTCCTATATGATGGTTAAGATCTTGGATATAATCGAATATAAATTGCATATGAGTTGTTTGACCATTTATGAGCTGTGTGGTCCAGTTGAATAATTAGGACCTTCACCAAACCTCCTTTCCTCACCAATAAAATGTGAATAATATCAAGGTCCATTTTATAGAACTACTGGGGGCATTAACAAACATAAAACGCTCATGACACAATACCTAACACTTAGTTAGACCATCAATAAATAATGTTAAATATGTGCCTTCGGGGCCTGGGAGATAGCATGGAGGTAAGGCATTTGCCTTTCATGCAAAAAGGTCATCGGTTCGAATCCCGGTGCCCCATATGGTCCCCCGTGCCTGCCAGGAGCAATTTCTTTCTTTTTTTTCTTTTTTTTCTTTTTTTTACATTTTTTTAAATTTTTATTGTGACTAAAGTTCATTACACAGAATTATTTACGGTACATAGTGACAATGAGTGAAGGGTATTCTCACCACCAATGTTGTCCTCCCTCCACTCCTGTTCCCATTATGTCTCCCATATCTCCCTCCCTCCTTTGCTCTCCTCCTCTCCCCCCACAGATACTAGTGTAACTGGTCTCCACTTAGTAGCTTGTTGTGGGTCAGGTATCTATTCTGTTTGGTATTCCAGTCTGATCATTTTTTTATTTACACTGCATGGTCATATGTCTGGCCCTGATAACATCCTTTTCTCCCCTCGATTTATGAGTCTGAATACTTCAAGTTGTGCTATTCTGTTTGGGATAAAAGGGTTAAGAAAAGGAGAAGGGAAAATTTGGCATCAACTACTAAAAGCGAAAGAAATTTAAAAATCACCGAGTAATATCCACAAGAGTGAAAAAAAAGGTGGAGGAAAAAAGAGAAGGAAAATAATATCAAAAACAGATAAAAGTAAGTGAATAAAACAAAACAAAACCAGAAAAAAAGGAATAATGGTGTGGCAGGGTTTGGTGCTACCCACTTGTTTTCTTTTTTGTATAGGCACAGTAAATATTGGGGAAGTAAGGAAATTTCCATGACCTACTGGTTCGGGGTTTCTCCCTTCCTGGAGCATATTGTCATGGGAACAACCACTGGCTCCATACCTTCTCATTGCCATATCCCAAGGGTTTTGCTTGTTTGTTTTTGTTGTTGTGGAGATGTCAGGAAACTTTCCTCTCAGTTGTGGACGAGAAAATCAGGTCACTG
>PVKC010028096.1:0-15547 GCA_004027635.1 Crocidura indochinensis
GATGACCTTTTGCATGAAAGGCAAACGCCTTACCTCCATGCTATCTCCCAGGCCCCGCCAGTCACATATTGTAAGGCAAAGCCCAGGGATACTCTCTTCAGCACATTCTCAAGAGTTGCTCATCACCTTTCAATGGCATCAGCATTTCTTCACTCATGACTCTTCAGCCATCTAAGTACCACCCCTAGAGCAATTGATCTAGATGGTCACTATATATTTATGCCATTTCACATATACATATAAACCCCTTATTTCTAATCATAAATAAAAAAGAGCTAGATTTTACACTTGTTAGTAGGTAGAGCAGGGCCCGAAAACAAGAAAGAAATGAACCCGTTATTTGGATGGGTGTATCTTAATTTAATATAAATATTAGTAACAAGCTATCCAGTGGTCATGAAAAGGAAAATTAATAGTATGGAAGTAGAATCTTCAGGAAGCATCTGCCAGTACTAGGACTGATGTGAATGAGGCACTGAGATAAGACTCTGTGAAGCCTAAACTCAATCTCACTCAAGTTGGGAAGATTAATTTGATGATTTTTTTTTTCACACCCAGTAGCGCTCAGGGGTTACTCCTGGCTATGCACTCAGAAATCGCTCCTGGCAGGCTCAGAGGACCATATGGGATGCCGGGATTTGAACCACTATCTTCTGCGTGCAAGGCTATTGCCCTTACCTCCATGCTATCTCTCCGGCCCCAATTTGATGATTTTTTGGACCATAAACTAAGGGGAAATTGGACAGACTAATGTTAGGCATTGAGACTAATAAAGTATTTGCTCTCCTCAAGTGAGACAGAAACAAACAACCTGTATTCAGCTCTCATCCTGAAAGAACCAGGACTCTGGGAATGATGGTGCAGGTCTGATTATGCTGGCAGGAGCCACAGCAGCCAAGAGGATCTCTGAGACCTAGTAGAAAAAGCAAATTTCTACTTTCTCCTGTTTCCCCAAAGCATTCTCTGACCCAAGTGGTGCATCCTCACAAAGATAATGTTGGAAACAGAGAAATAGATCTTGTAGGGACCCTGACCCTACATCATAAATAAGCTCTAACCAGGGATATTAAAGCTTAGAGCTAAGAGACAATGAGAAGATCAACATATAGATCCAAAAGTCAATTTGACTTATTACAATTGGTATTGTTGTTTCTTGGCATTTATATATCAATCGTACACTTTTTATATAGACTTATATACCATAACACATAATATCCGTTGTACCTTTGTGTTGCAATGAAAGTATCAAATTGATATAAAATGATGGGGGGGTGGAGCCTTGGCACAGGGCGTAAGGCACTAGCTTTGCTCGTGCTAGCCTAGGACAGAATACAGTTTGATCTCCGGGCATCCCAGATGATCCCCCAAGCCAGGAGTGATTTCTGAGCACGTAGTCAGGAGCCATAACCCCTGAGCATCATCAGGTGTGGCCCTAAAACAAAAATAAATGATAGGGAGAGCTAATACTTATAGCAAAGGGGACAGTGAAAGTTATTATTCAAATCAGATATTGAATCTGATTGGCTTGAGACTCCCTGTGTCAGGCAGGTCCAATGATATAATAAACATTCCACTCTATCCTGTCAGAACCTCCTGGCCTCAGTTGCAGGCTTTGTCTAAGCAAAGGGCCTGGGGTTGTTAGGTTCTGGCTGTCCCCAGGATCCTGAGGCACAGTCAGTGTGAGCTCATTTGACTTGTGTGGGCCTATCATAAAGGAAAGATGAACTCCAGTTCTCACTCTAGCAGCCCCCATTTTTTCAAGGCTGCTTCTAAGGACTCACAAAGCACCAATGTAAAAAATGTTTCCAGGAGTGTTAGATCCTGAGCAAGTTAGCAACCTCGCTCAGGCCAGGGTAGAAAGGGGACGTCAGGGGTGTCTGGAGAAAGGCCTTCTGGAGCCACTGCAGTGAGAAGACTTGCTTTATTAACAGGAAGGAGTATTTAAACAGTGACACAGTTAATAGAATTTACAGTCTAGGGAAGCTGGAACAAATGGAAAAGGAGGGCCTTGCTGGTCAGCATATATGCAGCATGTCAGGTCTGTTGACATGACCTACGTGACAAATGGGAACATGACATGTGACTGGGAAAAGCATGGGAGGTGTGCTCTATTGTGACATGCCAGGTCCTTGCTCTAACAGGTGCTCATCTCCCTCTCCCCTGGCAAGGGATGGGGTATCTTGGCTTACAGGGTGCTTCTTTTCAGGGGCTCCATTCAGGGGTTTTGAGGGTTTGCTCTGCTAGAGTGCCAAACTCAACAAAGTCCAAAGGTATCTCTGAAGGGCTTGAGCTACATATCCCTCTCATTTCTGCAGAGTTCCTTGGAGGAGTAGGAATCTAAAAAATTAACAGGAACAGTAGCAAACAGTGGCCAAGATAAAGAAACACAGAAAAAGCAATTCTGAGTTACTAAGATCTTGGCAGCCTTTAGAGATTGAAGGGCATTCTGCAAGAATGTTGGGAAATAATGGAAGTTTAGGGAGGTAGAAAGGGCATAGCCTAGGTCTATGCTCAGCCTTCTTAATAAGATAAGGCATTCTGTCTTATCGGTCTATTGTCTTATTAAGATGAGCATTCAGTCTTGTTGACTCTAGTATTCCATCTGGGGCACCAGGGATGCCAATTTTAACCTTAGTTTTTTATATTAAAAATATGCAGTTTCTGCCTCATCCTGTCACTCTGCTAGTGTTAATGATGATTGAGGCCAAATCTGACCCGCAAATTTGAAATAAAGCTGTTCTTTGGCTTTACTGATGGCAAATCCAAAAGTGAAATTAATTTGAGGTACATTCAAGTTTTAGATGATTTTTCTGGATCTCTATATTTTCATGTATTGGGCATTCATATAGTTGCATTAACGAATGCCATAGGTTGTTACCCCTCCCCAGCCCACTACTTGGAGGGGTCTGTGGTTGGTATTTAAGGCCTGGAGGACAGGGAAAAGACAGAAGGGGCAGGAAGAAGACACAGCAGAGAGAGGGATCAGAGACAGCATGGTTACAGAGGCTTAGAAGCTACACATGGTGGTTAGGGCCGAATAATAAAGATGGATCATTCCTAAAACTTCATGGCTGCTGTGGATCATTTCTTTGCAAGTATCCTGAAACCTCAGACCTGCTTACTTAAAGGGGCAGCAGTTGCCTGGCCCACTCCATGCACCACCAAGGACTCTATAATTAATATTTAATACAACATTAGGTGATATATTCCTCTACCTTCATTAGCTTGTTTGCGTAGCTTACCAACATGTTCAAAATGACAACCACAGTGAGGAAAATTGTGATTGGTGTTTCAGTGTTATCAATTTGAATTAATACTTTTCCAACTCCTGGAAAACCTTCTTTATTTGTCTCCTGGTAAACAGTGATGCTGCATGGGTCTTTTCCATAATTTTCTTGGATCTTAAAGCTGGTCATCTTTTCCTATAAAAATAAAAGCATATTCTCTCTCCAAAACATTCACCTATGCTTTTCCCAAAACCATGAGTTGGATGTGGGTGGCATTCTTCCTGCCTCCATCTTCACTATTCTAGTGAAGAATTCTGAGCACTCCACATACATCAGGACTTTTATGGAAATGTTCCTTGAAGGCAACAGTTGCCTGTGAGTTCTAGAGTAAGAAGATCCACTGAGACTTGTAAAAAATCTACTGATATTAGCTCAGTTACTCTTGTGTATGGAGCAGATAGGCTCCCCACTTTATAGATGTGGTGATGACAGCACTGGGACATGAGGGAAATTCATACAATAGTGCCCATTTTTGGTCATTTATCATTATTTCCTTTCAGTTTCTGAATAGCGGCTCAGGACACAAATGCATGATCTGTGTGGGGCTATTTCCACAGCAGTCCAATGTTTTGACAGAATGCCTCTACCTGTTGAATCACTCATTAAATCCATCATGCAAGACCTGATCTTTCTGAGAATCCTGGTAACCATCTGTTAACCTGACATGGATATATTCACTAAAAATACTTGTTGGGATGATTTTCTTTACTGTTCTTTTGTTGTCGTTTTCTTGAGGGCGTATCCTGAAGTGTATAAGATTTATTCCTGGCTCTGTACCCAGGGATTACTCCTGCTATGCACAGAAGACCATATATTGAACCAGGGCATTGAACCAGGGTTGGCCGAATACAGAGCAAGTTTCCTCCCCACTGTACTGTGTCCAGCTCTTGTGATGGTGAGTTTCAGGCCAGATGAGCATTCAAATTAGGAAAGGATCATTGGACACGTCTCCTGTCATTTGAGCTCTTGTGTTGGCAAACAGATTTGTCACAGCACCACAAAATGAGAAAAAAGAGATCAGGCCTGCAGAGTGACATCCCAGAGAGTTTCCAAGCATATGCCTTGAACCTTGTATAAAAAGGGCATCATCTTGGGTCAGAGTTATAGGAGAGCAGGTTGGGCACTTGCTTTGCACTCAGTTGACCTGTGTTCAATCCCTGGCATCCCATATGGCTCTTGAGCCTGTTAGTAAGTATTCCCTGATCACAGAGCCTGGAGTAATTCCTGATCTATTGTGTTTTAAAATCAAGACCCAAACTAAAACAGTTCCCAAACAAAACAAACAAACAAACAAACAAAAAAGGGTTCCATTTCTCTGCTGTTCAGAGAAAGAATTACTTCAAAGACAAAGCCAGCAATTAAAGTGAACTGAAGCAATTATGTGATTGAGAGATTCAGGAAATCAGACTTATTCAAATGTCCATTGTTGCTTATTTTTGTCACTTTTGAGTTTCCAAGAAGCAACTCATTTCTGAAAACTTGATAGGCTGAACATTCTAGGCATCAGCACCTTATGTAATGCTGTATTGTTGGGGAGGGAAAAGACTTTTGTAACTGAAAGCGAAATGCAAGCTTCCTTGGAAGGAAAGCTGGGCGGAAATGTGGAACACTTCTGCAATAATCCTGCCATGCAGCATACTCTTTTGCTGGCTGTTAAAATTAGCCACCCCCTAAAAATACTAATGTCAGTTTCCAGAACATCATTTTATTCTGATATATTAGTGTTCCTTACAGTCGCATTGCAGGGGGATAAAAGGGAACACATCTTGCTGAAATATGCACTTATGTTGGAGCTTGACTTTCCTCTCTCCAAAATATCACAGAAGGGGTTGAGTGTTAGCTAGCGCCCTCTTCTGGATAGAAAATACTACATTTCTAAAAGTTATTTATTTATTCGTTTATAGAGTCATTTATTTTCCTTTAATTGAAACACCCTGGTTCTTTGTGAATTTCAGTCATACCATGTACACCACCCTTCACCTGTGCACATTTCCCACCACCATTGTCCTCAGTTTCCCTCCACCCCCATCCCCTGCCGGCTTCTATGGCAGGCATTTTACTTTTCTCTCTCTCTATCTCTCTGTGTCTCTGTCTCTCTACCCTATTTTTTTTAACACTGTGCGTTGCACTATTGTTAATGCAGAGACACCCTGCCTATCACCTTATCTCTGTATATCTTATCTCTTGTCCAGAATGATCAGTCCAACTATCATTGTTTTAGTGGTTCCTTCTCTGTCCTAACTGTACTTCTTCACTACTTGCAGTAAGCTTCCTACCTTAGACTAGTCCTACTGGCCCTCATCTCTATTGTCTCTCTATATTATCATTATCTATTATCACTTTTTTCATTATATCCTACAAGTAAGTGAGATTACGCTATGTCTATTCCTCTCTTTTTGTTGGTTGATGTTCCACAATGACCAGCCAGTTTCTTCCTTACCTCTGAGAATTGCTAACAATTGATCACAGAACACAAGTTGGTTCTGTAGTGAGCTAAAGGATAGAGCAAGCCCTTACAATACTGTGAGAAATTACTCTGATACTCGCTTTTTGCCTACAGTCATCAAAAAATGACCTCATAAGTTTCTATTCTGAATTTGGTGTCCATTAAGACAGAGCAACTATTATTTACAATTATTGAAGTTGAGACAAATGAGGTTGGGATGTCAGGAAAGAGATGACTGAGCCAACAATGGACCAAATAGCTATAGAGGAGAGTGCTATTGTCTTCCCTGGGACAGGTAAACATTGAAGGTAGACATTGAAATCCAGACTTGTCTTCTGTTACTATAGCAAAGAATTCTAGGAATCAACAGAAGTGAATAAATTACTGATTTTACTTAGAAGCTATGAGAGGGGTGGAAATGAGAAGAGAGAATACTTAAAAATAAAGCAAAGAATCGCGTATAGATTTCAATTTAGGATTAGGGGGACCTCCAAATTGGAGTGTACCCCATTAAAAAAGGGGAAACATTGTGCACCCTTACAGAGCAGAAGAGTAGATTATGGGACTTCTAAAGGTAGAAGTATCCCCTGGCTTATGAAAATGTATACAGGATTTTTCTAAGCTGCATCCCACCTTGGGTTTCTCTGTGTCAATAAGAATTATTTTTGCTTTGTGGAAAAAAGATTTTTTTTGAACTTCAGTGGCCTTCCTTATTTCCCTCAGGACTTTTTTTGTTCCTTCTAAATCATCTTGTAAAGGCCTCCAGTCTTCCTGCCTTTTGGTTGGTGAAAAAGTCATTTTAAGGCTGTACCTTGGGAGGTGATTGGTTTTACCATTGGCAACAGCAAGAGGATCCCTAAATATCCACTTAAATTTGGTAATTAGAGAAATAGTCTAAATTCCTGCTGGCTATGATACAAATTCTAAGTAAAAATTCTACAAATTTGTGTTTTAGTTTTCTAAACTGTAAATATACATCAAAAACTATATGTGCCTTAGTGATAATTGAGAGAATGGCGTGAGTTTATGCAAAAGTGTTTGTTGATACTTGGCCAATGTGACTCTTTTCTATAGTTCTATAGCTGATAGAAGAGTTTTTACAACATAAACAAGTATATCTTTTAATAAGATAAAAATGTTTCTAAACACTAAATATTAGAATCTTAAACCATTATATTCTAGGAGCTAACCCACATTTCTATTTTCCAGGTGTAGTCCAAGTGCACTTTAAGATATGACCCTGATTTCTCAAAAACAAAATAGTGCAGTGAACTATCTTGAACTAAAAGTTTAGAAACCTATATTTATGATCTAAATGATTACATATTATAGCAAAAAAAAAAAGAAAACTCCTTTGGTAAATTTAATTTTCTTAAATTTCCTAGTTATGTTTCCCAAATTTTAACTCTAGCCTATTCTATTCATAGATCATAATGCATGGTACATTGTTCATTATACATGGATCATAAGCAGTGCATAGCTTAACATAAGACTATGTTTACAATGAATTTATAGTTTATATGTGTTAGAGTATAAAGTTTGAGATCCATCTTAGAGATGGATCACAGCTTTGAGATCCATATTCATGGCCAGGGAGTACAATGTGTGGGATAGTACCCAGGATACTATAATGGACAGGATACTTGCCTTTCATGAAGTAGACCTGGGTTCGATCCCTGGTATCATATATTGTCTTCTGAGCACTGCTTGGAGTGATCCTTGAGTACAGAACGAGAAACAAGCCCTGATGTGGACCCAAAATCTTGTCCCCCAAAGAAAGAGAGAAGAGAGATTCATTTTGCTAATATAGAATAAAGAACATTCTCTGGATAGAAAAACGATCATTTCTATTATTTTCCTACACTTGTCAGTAATTGGAAAGTTTGTTAAAATTTAAAAATTAAAAATGCTAAAAAAATTTAGACAAAATATCAAGAGACAACCTCTGCCTCTTATTATCTTGGTTTCTGGTTGAGTGGCCACCATGGTTATGAGCCATATACAGTAAAGCCCAAGCCAGAATGGAAAGCAAATGAACCCTAGTTTCTAATCACACATTTTATCTAATATGTCTTATTTTAGGTGCAAAGTTCTGGTTCCTCTGCTGCAGAGGGCAAAGACGTGGGGTGGGTTGATAGAACTTCCATGGCAACCAGCACACTGGTTGGAAGATGGTATCTCATGACCTCAGGGCATCTACCATGTTACATGGTTGCATGACTGATATTTTTGTTTTTGTTTTGGGGCCATACCCTGTAGTTCTCAGGATTTTCTCCTGGCTCTGTACTCAGGAATTACTCCTGATGGAGTTTGGGGAACCACACAGGGTGTCAGGGTAAGCCATTACAAGGCAAACACCCTATCTGCTGTCCTAGTGTGCTTCCCTCATGACAGATACTTTCTTATTTCTTTTTTTTTTTTTTAAAGAAAAATTCTTTTTTCCTTAAAAAATATGAACTCTTCACGAATTTGCGTGTCATCCTTGCTCAGGGGCCATGCAAATCTTCTCTGTATCATTCCAATTTTAGTATATGTGCTGCTGAAGCAAGCACGACAGCTACTTTCTAAAGAGCAAAGAGAAACAGGTTTTTAGGAAGGCTGAGTTGAAAATTAATGGCGAGGAATAAATATTAACGTCTCCATGTGGATTGACTCTGAGGTACATTCTGTGTTATCTGCTTACCTTAACAGGTAAGGGTTAGGCTTTTGGGGACAGGTAAACTGAAGAAGACTGTCCTTATCCTTAGAGTTTTGGGGAGGGTAAATTACTGATCTTTGACTACATTCTAATATTTTCGAAGTCTAAAGCTTGAAAACAAAATGGATTTGCCCAAGCCAGTGGAAAATGAATCAACCCCATTTTCTAATCACAAAATTTTTGTTTTGATGGGGTTGTTGCTTTTTTGTTTCTTTTGACTATTTGAGGAAGTTCTTTCTATATATCCTTGTTTGTAAAATGAAAGAGAATTGATGAAAAAGGAAGACCAGAGGAATCACTTCACTCTAAAGAGTTTGCGTTTAATTTGTGTTGAAATCAGATGAATACTGCTATAGCTCAGGAAATTTAGATTTAGGAAAAATAGCATCCTTAGTTTTTAATAAAGATTTCTTATTTAGAACAACTTGTAGTTAAAGTCTTTTTCAGAGCTGGTTCATTCTCTCTGTGCTTTGCAACCCAGTAGCTGCCTTTTGTCTGCTCTGGAACCAATAAATACACAATAGATTAGCATATAGTTGAGGCTTTCATTTACGTAATAGGAGTGTCGATCTATTAGAGATTTGACTTTCAGGACAGCTGCTCAAACACAGTTCCAGGAATGGAAAGGAGAGATTCTTTCTAACATCTGTTGCACTTTCTCTGCAGCCTTCTCTGTGTTAGGAAATATGGCTTCCAAGTCAAGATTTAGACCTGTATCTTTCTTAAATTCAGGAAGAACATTCTCTATGGTTCCTCTGAATTTCCAAGAACTAGAGAAATATTTGATTAGTTTCCTTCATGGTTGCTGGGTACCCAAATGTTTCTTCTCATTGAAGAATGCTTACTCATAGCAACACAACAAACTTTTGACTTCCTAGTATAATGTAGTGACAGAAAAACTAGTAAATGATTTTTTTTATTCTGGGTACAAATAAGGAAATTGACTGTGTCAGATTGTCCTCTTAGCTGTTTATTTCATCTGCTGTTGATCTTATTCTCCTTTTCATAAAGAACAAGAAAATGCACTGATCTTACCACTGCTATTCTAGTTCAATAGAAACAGTAAATGGTATAGAAAAAAAGGCATAAAGCATTGTAGATTGCAAGAGTTGGACCAAATCATATCGCTAGCAATTATCTGTTGAAGAATTCTGAGCAAAAGAGCATTCCTTTAGGACTGATTTCCAAATAAATGAACTTGGATAATGAGCGGTATCTAATGGATAGGCTGTTGCCTTTCACATGGCTGACCAAGGTTGGATTTCTGGCACTTCACTGGGCCCTCTGAGCCCCACCAGTGATCCCCAAACACAGAGCCAGGAGTTATTCCAGACCATTGCAGTTTTGGGCTGTCTTCCTTCCAAATAAACACCCCAACAAAAGCCAAATAAATAAATAAAAAGTCTGTAATATATATATATATATATATTGATTTTCATACATGATAACTCTATTCTTCCTCAAAAGAATAAAAAACATGGGGCTGGCATGGTGGTGCTAGAGGTAAGGTGTCTGCCTTGCCAGTGCTAGCCTTAGGACGGACCGTGGTTCAATCCCCCAGTATCCCATATGCCCCCCCAAACCAGGAGTGACTTCTGGGCGCATAGTCAGGAGTAACCCTGAACGTCACCGGGTGTGGCCCACAAACCAAAAAACCAAAAAAAAAAAAAAAAGATAAAAAGCATGCATCATATACATATACAGAGCACATCATGTACCAGAGACTCACACACCTAAGATATCATAACACACACCATACATATATACTCAATAAACACTTACAAACACACAGGGAACATCGGCAAGCAAGGAGAGAAAGAGAGAAACTTAGCCTCAATTAAAATAAAGTGGAACCTACCTGATCAATATGTGGAGAGAGCACATGATAGGAAGAACAGAGAAAGGCAGGTAAGATTTCAGGGCAAGTTGACTACTTCTTCATTTCCCCTGAAGTTTTGCTTGATTTCCTATTAGTCTTGCCTTTGAGAAATTACAACTGCTTTCAAAGCATCAATGTTTGGAGTTTGAGGGAACTTTCCACTCAAAGATTAAACACCAGCAATCAAGCTTAGGAAGACTTGGAAACCAGTACTGATGGGTATTGGAGAGGGTACACTTCTGACAGTTTCACTCTTTGTTGTGAGGACCTTCACAATCAACAATCATTCCACTTAAAAAGCAATCCATCTAGCATGCTAATGAGAAAATTCACACCTGCATTTCTCTGGTGCTGATTTTTGACTCTCAGTTATCTGGGGAATACATCTTCAGAGTCTTTCCGGTTGCCATTTCTTTACCTTGATTGCCTGAAAAACTCCTTCTTCCCTTGACTATCTATAACTCATACTGTTATTAAGCTGATCTTGCTTGCCTCTAAGCATCAGAATAAGTCCTTATTTTATTCCCTCACTTGAAAATGATCACAGGTCTCATGAGACATTTAAATGGCCAGTTTGAAATTTTCCTTTTTGCTTTTCCTCCTGAAATGTCTGTTAGGAGAAAAGGTAAAGAAAACAACTTGAAAAGTCTTATTAGTCGGAATGTTCTTTGTGCATTAGAAAGATAGCATAGGGGTGAAAGGATAATGCCCAGCACCATGTGGGCCTCTTCCCTTTGCCCTCAGGTTACATGTTTGAGTTTCCCTGAGCATGGCAGGGGTCTTCTGGGTAATCCCTTGCTGGGCCCAACCAACTCTGTGACCTCAACAGAACTATCAACCATGTGAGTCAAGAGTCCTCCCCTTCCCTCCATGGTAAACTTTCCGCTAAAAATGTGCTCTTAGCTTCTGTTGCCATTGGGTATTAGTTATAACTCTATTTTACTCCTTTATATTTCACATATGAGAGGGATCATTTTGTGTCTGTCCCTTTCCTGAATAACTTCACTTGGCATGATCTTCTCCGGATCCATCCACATAGCAGCAAAATATATAATTTTATGTTTTTAATTATAATTTATTTTTAATTGAGGCAACATGTTTTATAATAATGTAAATTGTTTAATGTTTGAGGGATACAATATTACCATACCATACTCATCACCAAAAAAACCAAATATGTTTCTGTTATTGTCCATTGGGCCCTTTCCCTGTCCACTTGGAAAATTCAATTCTGTGCTCAGTCTAAGATTTTGTTTTCATTAGTCCTTATCTACTTTTATTGGTCATTGGCTACTTCATTACTTTGTCTCTTTATATACCACAAATGATGGGAATAGATAGTATTTATCTTTTTCCTCCTGACATTTTTTTTAAAACACAATGGTTACAAGATTGTTCATACTACAGTTTTTTTTTTTATTACAGGCAAAGTTGTTCATGATTGAGTTGCAGTCATGTAATGTATAACAACCTCCACAAATGTGCATTTCCTTCTATCAACATTAACTGTTTCCCCTGATGCCCTCTTTGCTCTCACCCACCATTTCCTGCCTGCTTCTGGGGCAGGCATTTTACTTCTTTCTTTTTATCTGCCTCTGTCTCTATCTGTGTCTCTCTCATTCTCTCTCCCCCTCTCTCCTTTTTTGACATTGTGTTTTGCACAAATATTAACAGAGCAGTGCCGTACTTGTCCCTTTCATAGTAGACCCTTCGCTACTCTAGCGAAGCAGTATTCCATTATATATTTGTCCTATTGTTTCCTCACCCACTTATCTTGTCTTGGACACTTGGGTTGTTTCCAGATTTTGACTCTTGTGATAAAATGCTGCCATGAACATAGGAGTGTAGATGTCTTTCCTGAAAACTGATATTAGACTAGAAATATAGATTTTATTTTAATTTTTAATTCCTTTTTTTTAAATGCTACAAAAACTACAAATGTGTTTGTAATCATGGTGCTTAAATAAATATGTTTTTACTAAAGAAAAGAAAAATAGTTTTGAAGCTATTAAATAATCACTGATATATATTCTAAGAGATTGGTCCATTATTTTAAGTTGAGAATTTTAAATAATCATATAAAATAATTTTTAAAAATTACTCTAACATAGATAGTATGGTTAAAATAGCGTTAATGTTTATGAATTTGATGGATATAATCACCTCCTTCCACCAAAGTGCCCAACACCTCCCCCAGTGGCCTAATGGATCAGAATCATTTGACAAATGTCAATTCTGTTTTGTTTTCTTTCACAGTTTTCTCTTCTGTACTGGACATAATCTAACATAAGAAGAATGCCTTTGAGGTTTTGTTTTGGAACTGCTAAGGAACAACTTTAGAGAAGGCCCAACTGAGTTAATATATCTTATTACATATTCAAATATTTCCTTTGGAGCCCCTTCTATGAGATAATAGCATTTCACAATAATTTCTCACTTTTATCAATCTCATATTCTCAGAGAGTGTTTTGATAAAATGCTGTGGTTGGTCTTAATTTGGTTCTTTTCTTTCCATGCTGAAGTCACACCACGACTTTCTTGGTGTTAATTTTTTTTTGGTTTTTGGTTTTTGGGCCACACCCAGTGACGCTCAGGGGTTACTCCTTGCTATGTGCTCAGAAGTCACTCCTGGCAGGCACAGGGGACCATATGGGAACCGGGGGATCGAACCGTGGTCTGTCCTCGGCTAGCGCAGGCAAGGCAGCAGGCACCTTACCTCCTGCGCCACCTCCCGGTTCCCTCTTGGTGTTAATTTTAAATACAGTCCATATATACATATGTATAAAACAGAATGAACATATTCATAACATTTTGATGTAAAATATTTTGCTTCACTGGTTTTGACTGCTTTAGTAATTACAGCTAATTTTCAAACCACTTTGTTGTTATTTTAGAGATTTCTTTTAAATACATTACTGCTGCATACATACAATTCCATTTATAGGTACTGAAACTGGAAACATAATTTTGTACTTGGATGCTCATTGTAGTTTTAAAATATTTTTATCATTCATATTTTAATATATACATCTACATAAAACTTCTAAGAATTTGAGTATATTATTCCTGCACCCAGAGTTTGCAGTTTTAGGTGTATCACTATAAAGGCTTGTGTTCATATGAAAGTACATAATAAAAGTATATGATATTTATAATAATTAAAGGAGAATATGACAATCAGGAACACCAGCATCAATTTAGAAGGGTCATATAGAAAAGGTAGAAGGTTGACGAATTGTGTTCAGTAGATGCTGTTAGAAAATATTGTTGAGCTACTCAACAAACACCAGGGAGATTTGTCAGATGAGGAAGTTCACAGAACTAAAGAATATAAGAGAAGAGAAGCAGTGTTTCAGCTCCAGTGAAGACCAAAATATGCCTTAATGATTTATGTTTGGGGGTCCCTTAATATTCTCCCTCACTGTTGATGCTCAAACTCTGTGGTTGGGGTGTCAGTGCTCCACCTGAAAGAGGGGAACTCTGCAGGGTCCATCCTGCTCTCATTGGATTGAGAATCTGTTTTAGAGGGAGGGAATGAGGCTGACAAGACACCAACATTTATCCTTTTGGGTCTTAATCACTCATAACACATTCTAAAATAGCACCGTCTTCCCAAACAGCGAATACCAGTTTGGAACATCGACGGCTGGATTTTGGAAGGAGCTAAGGGAGAACATTGAGAGAGTAATATTTAGCTTTGCCAGTCATGTAAAAAGAGAAAATAACTCCCAGGGGGAACCAGCTGTCAGAGAGTGAACAAGCATATGTGGAAGCACTGAGGGTGGTCCCAGTAGACTTGTAGGGATGGTTTGTCTGTGAGTCTCTATTTCATCCAAGAGGGTTAGAGAAACAAATCTGGCCAATATCCCCAAACTCTATTCACTGAGATGGGACCTGGGTGCTTGTAGCAATGTCAAGAATGAAACAAGTTCTCATCACTTCCATAATAGACCTCTAGCCTATGCCACCATTCTCTGCAGGAAGACTAAACTGTTGTTAAATGAGAGAGAGTTGAGAGAGAGATAGAGAGAGAGAGCACAAGAAGTCCAGATATAACAGCTGGTCTGGATCTTATCTAACTCTGAAGCTAGAGATTGAACAGATAGAGTAAAGATAGATGGTGGTTAATATGAACCATTCAATAGAGAATAATTGTTGTAGACATTATCTGTATGTTATTCAGAACTCTATACCATGCTCCAAAGCTCATAAGGAAGATCCTCAAGGTAATTGTTAAAATACCTTATATCTCAATTTTTTAAATAATTTTTATTTTAACTGCAGTAGATTAAAAATATTTCACAGTAATATTTTAGGTACATAGTGACATTGAAACAGGGGCATTCCCACCACCAATGTGTCCTTCCTCCACCCCTGTTCCCAGCATGCATCCCGTATCCCCCTCTTTTAATATGGGGCTGCTAGTATAAGTGGTCCCCTCTGTGTCTAGCTTGTTGTAAACTGGGCATCAATTCTGTTGTCCTTGGCTTTAGGTTTGGTATTTAATTCTGATCATTTTTTATTTCTACTCGATGTTCATACGAAATGTTCATGGTCTTGGTATCCTCCATTATTTCTCCCTCAATTTGCGAGGCAGAGCAAGATGGTTCAAGTTATGTGGTTCTGTTAGAAGGAAAGACAAAAAGAAAAAAAGGGGCAAAAATCAAAGAAGCAAAAAAAAATTGGGAGGAGTCCTTCTAGAGGTTATAAATATCAATTTAAGAGAAGAAAGGGAGGGCAGGAGAGATAGCATGGAGGTAAGGCATTTGCCTTGCATGCAGAAGGATGTTGATTTGAATCCCAGCATTCTATATCGTCCCCTGAACCTGCCAGGAGCTATTTCTGAGCATAGAGCCAGGAGTAACCCCTGAGTACTGACAGGAGTGACCCAAAAACAGGAGAAGAAAGGGAAAAAGGAAGAAAAACATAACAAAACATAACAAAAAAAAAATCAAACAAAAAAAACCCCGAAAAGCACCACAACAATAAAGACAACCACAGTCCTGAGATAAAGACAAAACAAAGCACAAAAACCAAAAGACAAAACAAAACAAAAACAAGCAACAACAATAACAAAAAAATTAATTTGTGCTTTTTTTGCATAGACACAGTAAATATTGAGAGATTATAAAGGAAATTCCCTTGGCCTAAGAGATATAGGGTTACTCTGCCCTTGAAGTATACTGTCATGGGAATAACTACATGCTCTTAATCTCTTCCCTAGGTCCTTTTGTGAT
>PVKC010028097.1:0-15503 GCA_004027635.1 Crocidura indochinensis
TGGGCCATACCCAGTGATGTTCAGGGGTTACTCCTGGCTATATGCTCAGAAGTCGCTCCTGACTTGGGGGATCATGTGGGACACCGGGGGATTGAACCGAGGTCTGTCCAAGGCTAGCGCAGGCAAGGCAGGCACCTTACCTCTAGCGCCACCTCCCAGCCCCAGATACCATGTTTTAGTCATGTATTTGGCTCCAAGGAAACACATATTTCACGTAAAATTCAGCCCTCACACACTTATTTTGTTTCTTTGCCAAAACATTTTTCCTGATGGTGACCATGTTGTTCATGAAGGATTTAAGAGATTTTAAGATTTTAAATGGCTGATAACCTTGAGAGGAAATGTTTAATAATGTAAATGGTTAAAAATTATACATAGCATTTGTTGTTTTATTTATCTTTGTCATAAAGTTCTAGCTTCTTGACATACTAACATGAAGAATCAAAGTATATAGTGTTAGGATCCAACTATTGGCTACATACTTCTCACTCCAGGTGTCTTTCCTTCCTTCCAACAGAATACAACAGAAGTACGGGGAAAAAAGCTATGAAGATTAAGAAGTTACTTCAACTGAATTTTCAACTATTGTAAAGTGTTTGAGTTTTTAAAAAAATCACTATTATTAATGTTCAAAGAAAAATTGATGCGTTACATGATCAGGATCAAAAAGACCATTAAAAGTAAAAAAATTTCAAATATTTTACACAGATTATTCTTTATACTGCAATACAAAATGCTTCAACACAGAGTTTCAGATCCACTAGTTTCTAAGTCTGAGACTTCTATGAATAAAGATGTCTGAATCTTGGTAGATATTGATACATTTTACTTTATTCCTGTATAAACTACTAGATCTGGACTGAATAAAACCATTGAGATACCTATCTCCAAGTAGAAGGAAAAAGACAGATGGTCAGGCCAGTTCAGAAAAATATCATGTTTAAGGAGTAACTCCCATTGAAATTACACCACTGATTCTGGAATGTGACTTTAATGAAATTCTAGAAAATAAAATTTTTTACAGATATTTCACATAACTGTATTTCTATTTCCTGTTCTGACAGAAATTCTGCAGAAAAATCTATTCAAAACAAAATTTTAGGCAATAAACATGTTCAGCAATATGGCTCTGAGCACCATAGGTAAAAACAGAAATGGCTAATTCAGCTTAAAAGGTTGGTCAAATACTGTAGGATAGAAATGATTATCTCTTTAATGAGCAATGGTCTAATACCTTGCATGCTTCCAAACTCATATTTTCTTTTGGAGGAAGCCACACATGGGCTACTCCCAACTCCCAAATCTATAATCTTCATTGGGAAAACAATGTGAATATTGGGTCTTATGTCTGGATTTCTTACATGCAAAGCAAAATCCTAGCACACTGAATGCTATCTCTGGCCGGTAAAACAAATTTTAGACAGAATTATGCTAGTATTGCAATAAATTATCTAGTTCTCAGAGCTATATTTTATTTTTACATAATGTTTCCCATATATGTACTGTCAAATTTATTAGTTGGGACTGATTGGGGGGTGGGGTAGCTCATTCGAATGCTCTGCCTGCAGAGGCCCCTGATTTATCAAAGGATCACAAGGTCTTCCAAGCACCACTCGATGGCCCTGTAGTCTGTGGCCCCACCTGGACTAAGCAGCAGCTCACCTCAGGCCCCAGCAGCAAGCAGTGCTGGGTCTGAGCACTGAACTCTATCTAACAGGATCAAGTATTGCCAGAATTGAGCATGGTTGAAAACTGGTCATCTTATCAGTCTGCTGCAACCTAGCAAAAGTCTTTAATAAATTCATGACCAACATATGAAAAAATAGCTTTTGAATCATTATTCTATTTAACTACCTACAAAACAGTCAAGACCTTTTATTCAGCCTTATAATCATTCTGCCAACTGTTTATCAGCCATATAAAATAAACAAAGATGACAAAGCCAAAAATGAAAATGATTTATTAAAGAGAAGTTTCACTTGCTTCCTTACCTGAAATATTTTAGTGCATGGCTTCTTAGTTAGTAGTGGCAAGATGTATCTTTTTAAAGAAATAATCAGTCTTCAGTGTTTTTATAGCATTGGTTACTACAGAAATTATACTTCGTTTACTTCTTGTCTTGATGGGTGAATAAAATAAACAAACTGAAAATGCTACAATGAATGGTAAATGATGAAAGATTTACAGTACAAAAAAGAGAGTAAAAAGGAAGACAAGTTTAAATATTGTTGTGTAGGAAAGTGATGAAAATAATACAAGAATGAGAATAAGTAAAATGATAGGCTGGAACATCTGGGAAGGTAAACGCAAAGACAAGAAGAGTTAATTAATAATATAAAACGCAAAGTTTATTAACAACTGATCTAAGCATTTATTCCATTTAAAATAAAGAAAGCCCACCGTGCACATACATAAAAATTTACGTCTATATTTATAAATTCAGAAAAGCTATTATGAAGAATGTTTTCTCTCATTCTGAGCTCTTTTCTTCCCTGAGGATATAAATGTAAAAACACATGCTCAGATTATAAAAAAATGCAACAAAGAATTAAAAAAACAATTGTTGTAATATAATAAGTAGACAAGTAAGTGTTATCATTTTAAAATTTAAGTTTTTAGCATAAGTCATTTTTTATTTTTATTCACAGCAAAGCAGAGCAACATGCAGTATAAATAAGCGAAAGGTTGCAAGTTTTCTATGCAACTAACAGGCAAGGAAGTGGGTATCATGCTTCTGATTTTCCTGATTTATAGATTTAAGGCGTATCTGTAAAGCCATGCATGCTTTTGTACTTCCAGTGGGTTCTCCAAGGAATACAGGCTTGCCAGAGACTGTAGCATTGCCTGTTTGGATTTTTACATTTTCTCTTAGGTGGTTAACTCTGACAAAATCCATTGATCTTTAAAGAGCCACCATACCTGGCTAGAGCAGGTCAGTCCAATTCATCAGGTGTGCCTCTACAAATTAGGATGAAGGAGAAATGCTGGTTGTCCCTGTTCAGGAATGGTTATTACTATTTCCCTGATTTTGTTTTTGCCTTAATGTGGGAGTAGAATGCTCCTTTCCCAATCCTGAGTTTCTCCACTCTACAGTGGCCAGTAATCAGAAACAATGATTGTATTACTTCGACTTGTGCTAAAAGACTGGCTTCCAGTGCACTCCTTTAGTGAAGATTCTAAACACAGTGTAAACTTTGCTGGCTTCTAATGTATGCCTCAGTCCTGGCTATATTTGGTCGTGTAAACAGACTTTAAATTCAATGTGATACTTGGCTTGCAATAAGTCTCACCAAAACAAACCAATGAAGATTCCTAGAGGGGAGCTCTTCTAGAAGCTCGGGTTATTGGAATGAATTAGTGGAACACTATAATAAATAAGCATGTTGACGTTCCATCACCATCTAGCTCAACATCCTTTCATCTTCAGGCAAATAAATAAATAACACCTGAGTGTGTGTTGGCTGAGGAGCCTGGATTTCCCTTACAGACAAACAGGTGGGGACCACACAGGTGACCACAGTGGGAGAAGGAGGGCAAGCAACCTCAGACCTGCAAGACAGGGGGTGGGGGAGAAACCAGGAGGCTGCGGGCGAGGGGGCAGACTTCGTGAGCCCGGAGCGGCTCGGAGCTGGGCCTCCCCTACCTAAAGCGGGGCGTGGTGGAGGTCGGTGCGCGGAGATGCCCCAGCGGGGACAGCAGCTCCGCGGGCCAGCCTCGCCATCGCCGTGGCTCGCAATAGGCAGAACTGTACCTGACTCACGGATATGGGTTCCTCGGCGGCGGCGGCCCCGCGGTCCTCCGCGGACTTGGGCACCTCGAGGCGGTCGATGAAAGTCTGCAGCTCCTTGCGGAACGCCTTCATCTGCGCGTTGATGCGGTAGAGGAGCTCGTGCTCGCGGATGCGGCTGCCGCCGTCGTCGTCCTCGTCCAGGAGTCCGAACAGGTCCCCGTTGGCCACGTAGATGCGCGCCTCGGTGATGATGGTGCTGGTGTCGGCGATGAGCCGGTCGATGGTCTTGCCCAGGCGCTCGGCCTCGGTGCGGATGTCCTTCATCTGCTGCCGGTCCGAGAAGCTCTTGGGCCAGGCGGCGGGCGGCGGGGGCGGCGGCGGCGCGGGGTAGAAGGCGCGCGTGGGCGTGAGGCAGCGGATGTTGCGCACCTCCTCCGAGTCGCTCTCGCCGCCGATGGGCCCCTCGCGCTTGCGGTGCGGCGGCCGCGCGTCGTCGTCGCTCTCCTTCTTGCCCGCGTCGCTCTCGGCGTCGCTGTCGCGGGGGCTGCCGCGGATGCCCAGGTGCGAGGCCAGGTCGTAGCGCTGCATGTTGGACATGAGCACGCGGTTCTCGTACTGCAGCTGCATCACCTTGCCGCTCAGCTCGTTGATCTGCAGCCGCGCCGCCTTGAGCTCCTCCTGCAAGGCTTCGGTCTTGGCGTGGTCGTGATGCCGCGAGCTGTCGTGGCTGCTGCTGCTGCCCGACTTGTACTTGTACTTGTTGAGCTCGGCCGTGATGCGCTGGTTCTGCTCCTCCAGGTCGGCCACGTTGCGCCGCAGCAGCTCCGTCTCGTCTTCCACCAGCTGCAGGTGCTGCCGCAGCTCGGACAGCGACTCGCTCTGCTCGCGAATGAGCGGGTTGGCCGAGCCGTTGAAGTCGTCGCCTCGCAGGTCATCGAGTTCTGCCTTCAGACCCCGGTTTTCTACCTCCAGTTCGACGATTTTCCTGCCCAGGATGTTGGCCTCTTCCTCCACCAGCCTCAGCCTTAGCTTGAGCTCGGCCTCCCGGGTGCTGGGGGGACCCCCGGCCTCTCCTTTGGGCAAAGGGCTGTCCAGATCCCCGTAAAAAGATCTGTATTTCTGGAGCTCGTGCTCGAACCGGTCCTTTTCTTTGTCGATCTTGGCCATTTTCTTTCTCATCAGAGCGGCTTCCTCTTTCACAAACTGCAGCTGGCATTTCAAATCTTCGTTGTCCTCCTCATTTGGGAAATAGAAGGGAGAGAGGGTTAGAACTTTTTTGTTTTTAATGTGAATCAAGAAAATAGCCCACACACACTTGCAAAAGCAATCCCCTTTTCTTGAAATTAAGTTCTGAGAAGGGAAGGGGGAATGCTGCATATTTTCTCCAAATCATTTAAACAGTTGGACCCGTTAAAGAGCAGAATATTACATCCTAGAAATAAGGACAGAAGAATAATGTCCGGTACTCGTTACTATTCCCAGATTACAATATGTTGCCATTGCATCAATGTGATACTAATGTCATATCAGTCATATCAGCTGTATGTGTATTTTAACATGCTTTTAATTCCCCTGACTGTGATAAATGTGAACTCTACTCCCTCGGAGCAGTACAGATTCAAATGCATTAACTGCCATTTATGGAGTCCTATCAGCTAAATGTTGTTATTTTTTTTCTTTGTTTGTTTGCTTTTGGGCCACACCTAACAGTGATCAGTAGTTACTCCCTATGCTGTGCTAAGAGTTCATCCAGGTTGGTGTTTGGGTATTCGATCCAAGTTGGCTGTCTGCAAGACAAGTGCCCTACCAGTTGTACTATTTCTTTGGGCCCTGAAGTATAATTTTTAATTTTTATTTATTCCTTGGCCTTCTTTCTTTTGCTCTTCAATAGTTGGTATAGATAATTACCTAAATCTTAGACTTCCTGAAAGTAACAGAAACCTCTTCTCTCCTATATCCATCCTACAAGCATTCCTTTTGCATCTCTCCCCTTTGGGAGCAGACATTCATTCTATTGGCCTTGTTAATTATAAGCAAACAAGATTAATACCATAGGTACAGTCCACAAATATAGAAGCAAAGTACTAATGACATAGCACAATGTACTTGCATGTAAAAACAATAATAGGGATGTTAGCATTGATTTTATAAGCAAATACACTGATTATATACTGACAGAATCTTCAACTTGATAATTGATACGCACAATTAGCTTTGCTTAACATGAGTGCATCTGGCTATTATGTCTACTTATAGATGTAGCTTATTATTATGGCACTTAGACATGATTGATTCTATTTCCACATACCTCCGTGGGAGTCTGTTGAGCCTTTTTTTCTGTTTTTGGTAAATCTTTGCTTCCTCTTCTTTTCAGGGAGAGCTGAAAGAAAGTATATTTAGATGGGTAGATTCAAAGGTTCATTCCATTTTGTTTTCAAGTAGCTTAATCTCATATCATAAAACCAAGTCAAATAAAATCACTAGCATAATGATCATAAAATGAGGGGAAAAAAAACGAATAGGGATACTCATCATAGTAGAAGAGTAGCTTGAAATTATCAAGTTAATTTGAAAACTCAGGAATCCTATATTTAAAAATGCAACAAAACAACATAGACTGAGTTTAGATTTCTGACTGAGTGTGTTATCCATTTCAAATGAAAGCAATTTCTTGCTAGTGTTCTGGGTCACATAAGGAAAAAATATTTTTATTACTTCCAGTGTTGGTGTCTGGTTGCATCTAATTTATATTGACAAACTTTCATTAGTTATATGTAGGACATAATGAATATTCTTTTTTCTTAAACAAGCTGCACATAGACAGTGATATACATGTAATACAGTGGAGATTAGTGAGATTATTGTAAAAATGTGAAGCATATGTTCTAATTGCCAAGAGGTAGGTAGAGATCATTGTTTCAACACAGAGAGAAAGATTTCATAAGACAAACTGAAAATCGTCCAATCTTTGTTAGCTGGTCCAAACTGAAACTGAAATAAGCAACATTATTTTGATCAAAGAATGCATATCTAGCATTAAATCACTGTGTAGGCTAGTAGTAGGAGATTGCTGTTCTATTTCCTCAGCATCAATATAATAATGGAGTTTTCATATAAAAGTAATATATTTATATAAAATTGTACCCTATATCAGATATGGAATTGAAAACGAAATATCATTTAAATATTTTATCTACCACTAGAGTAGATTTAGAATGGGAGATTGAGCAATAATGTCTCCCAGATTTCAGCCTAGGACACTGGTAAGCAAATAATGGCAGTGCATGTTGGTAAATGCCATAAAGCTATAAAGCTAGGGCTTTCTCTTTGTGTAAAATCTCACAATGGGACTGACACTGATCACATGGTAGATGGTGAAAGATATTTGATGAACTAAGGAATGAATATGACTTAAGAAGTTCTGAGGTTAGAAAGGACAGGAATATAAACTGCCAGTTAAAGTCATAAAGTGAAGGCTTCATGATGTGTACTACAAGTTAAAATCTTCTTGTTAATTTTGAACCCAAATCTTGTGCTAAATAAAGGCATATGTGCAGACACAGAAGGGAGAGGATGCACTGCTGTAATTGCTTTTCTTCAGTCTGAAATGGAATACTCCATGTAGTTATTTGATTCCAGTTTCTTCACAGAAAGATGTTTTCTATGTTGCTTGTGTAATTTTCTTAGAAACAAATGCTGTGGGGACTGACTAGGCATAATCAAAAGTGATTTAGAAACCAATCTTCAAAAACAATTCCAAGAAAACAGAATATATTGAGTTAGGGAATCCTACAATAATATATTGATCTAGGGAACCCTATAATCAAGGGACGTGAGGCTCCTTACTGAAAAGCAACTAAATTTACCTTATTAAATATTTATAGAAAGCTTCTGTTTTGAAGTGATTTCATTCTAGGTTTAATGCTTGCTAATGTACTTCATTTTATACAACGATAATAAAATCAGTTATATAACAATAATAAAGCTAGAATCATCTCTATTTTCCTTAAGGCTCCAAGTTTACTTGAAAATGGTCTGTTCAGCTTGCAATTTTTTTGGGGGGGCACACCCGATGACGCTCAGGGGTTACTTCTGGCTATTCGCTCAGAAGTCGCTCCTGGCAGGCACGGGGGACCATATGGGGAGCCGGGGGATCGAACCGTGGTCCGTCCTAGGTTAGCGCAGGCACCTAATTGCCAGCGCCACGGCCCGGCCCCCGCAATATTTAAAATTTTTTTTTATTTTTAATTATGAGAACAAAGATGCAAAGAAAGAGGACAAGGTAAAGTTACAGTGAAAGGACAATCACCCATAAGCAGAATTCACATAAGTCCTTGCTGATATCTTAACATTGAACTTTCAGCCAAAGAATATTAAGAAAAATAAAGCTGAACCCATGTATCATTACTTTGTCCCTTAAGTCCCCAGATTGTGATACATATTTCCAAGCAGCACATCAAGCATTCTAAAGCCATAAAACTTATGTAACTCCTTAAATATTGAAGGCATAGTACTTTTTTACATTTCCATGCATATACATATTAGTTTAAGTTAGCCTCAAAAATGGGTGTTTTTTTTAAGGATAAGAGTCAAAGAAACACAGTAAAAACGGTGTTAAGAGTGGCAATAATTGTTTACATCGGTCCATCAAAATATGTGGGACAAGGAAAGGAAAATCCTCGGCCTAAATACAAGGGGACCAAACCCCTGAAGTTTCCTGGCATAAGACCAGCTTCAGCTTGCAATTTTTAATACTGTATGATGACAAACACATTAATATAAAACCATATAATCTGACATTTTATGTTAACCCATCTCTCAAGTACTTTATATACATTTCTCCCGTTAGCCTTACTCTGAAGAGGCTAAAACAAAGATATACAGGTTCAAGCAAATTATCTAAATCAAATTTCATTATGTTTTCTTAAACCATTATCATTATTGCCACATGGTAACTTGGAGAAATACAATTTCTTAGGTCCTATCTTAGATCTACTGAATTAGAAATTCTGGAGATAAAATCTAGCGAGGTATGATATTACAAGTGCCAGATCTTCATGGGTTGTGATAAAGTCTTGGAGGTACTGGGCCAAAGGCACTTCTTGGTAAATAGAATCAGGTCTTGATTCAATCTTCATATCTTTATCATGTTCTAGACAACTATTTTTTCTTTTTCTACTTATGGCCTCATTCCTGTGGCACCTTCTATCTTTTGGGCTGGTCCCTTAATCTCATGTCTCAGTTCCCACTGAGGAAAATTTCACATGTGGCTTCCTTGAAATATTCCAGAGGTCTACAGGGAAACATATGTCCCCCAGTTAAAAAAGAAAGCACACACACACACACACACACACACACACACACACTGTTATAGACCACAAAAGAAAAAGTTGAATTCAGTATGGTACTTGACACAGTATGGGGAGTTAGGGATAATTTCTATAAACAAGTCATTTTTTTTTGCTCAGGGGCCACACCCATTCAGTAATTATTCTTGGCAGGTTTCACAGTAACATATGTAGTGCCAGATATCAAACCAGGGTTGGTCATACACAAGAAAAGCACCTTACTCACTCTGACCCCAAAACAAGTAATCTCTTTTCTTGGATCTTGTAGATGAGTTAATAAAAAAAAATGAAAAGAACAAGAGTAATATGAAGGAAGGTCATTTCTAAGCGCCAAAGAAATTTGATATGTCTCTAACAAATTATGAGGTCTTAAAAGAGTAGCAGGGTTTTCTGACTATGTCTGTCAGATCTAGAAGGTAGTGAATAAAGCTTAGAATTTATCTCACCTATGTCAAATTATAATTCTAAGGGAAATGACTAAGGAATTTTGAAAAAAGTGTGTTCAAAATTAACCATCATAGAAGGAACATAGAGACATAAAGTTAGAGAACAAGTAGCCATGAGATAAAGAAATTTCTCATCCAAAAATGATGAGAAATAGCTTAAGCTCTGATATTATATTTTTTGTTTTTGGTTTTTTTTGGTTTTGTTTGTTTAGGGGGCCACACTCGGAAGTGTTCAGGGGTTACTCCTGGATCTGCAATCAGCGGTCACTCCTAGTGATTGATCAAGGATGCTGAGGATCTAACCTGGGTGAGCCATGTGCAAGACAAATATGCAAGGCAAACTTGTGCTATTGCTCCAGCCCTAACTTATTTTTTTCTCATCAATTTTCATTTGTTCTGTAGCTATTTATTAGGTATTAGGATACAACTACAGTATACACAAAATTACCACTAAATAATTTATTCACATTTTTTTCCTTGAGGAAGCACACCTAGTGACGATTAGGGTTTACTCCTGGTTGTGCGCTAAGAAATTGCTCCTGGCTTGGCGGACCATACGGGACATTGGGGGATCGAGCCGAGGTCAGTTCTAGGTCAGCCATGTGCAAGGCAAACACCCTACCATTGCGCCACTACTCCGGTCCCTTATTCCACTTCTTAAATGTTTCCTCATTACTTTCTAGCAGTTAAACAATAGATCAAAACTCTAAAATGCTTTAGAGTGTGATTAATTGAAGAAGGGGCCTATATATTAGGATTTATCAAATATTTAATGTGTGAGGTACACTTGTCTAAGAACTTCTATGTACCCTACCCATTCATATACAACAATCTTAGGAGTTTAACTTTACTATTTGAAGTACTAGTGTTATAATCAGAACAGAAAATGATACAAACTTAGAGGTCTTCTTCCTAACAATCACAATATAAATGTGCAGGTTTATACCACTTTCAAGTAAATTTTTCAAAATATTACAGTATAATTACAAGGACTCATGACATTCTTTTACCTATATATTTATTAGGCATGAGTAAATCATGTGACTATTTTCTTTCTTTCTTTTCTTTTTCTTTTTTTTTTTTTTTTTTTTTTTTTTTTTTTTTTTTTTTTTTTTTTTTTTTTTTTTTTTTTTTTTTTTTTTTTTTTTTTTTTTTTTTTTTATTTTGGATCATACCCAGCAGCATTCAGGGGCTACTCCTGGCTCTATGTTCAGAAATATTCCTGGCAGGCTTGGGAGGACCATATGGGATGCTGGGAATCAAACTACCATTCTTCTGCATACAAGGCAAATGCCCTGCAGCTGTGCTATCTCTCTGGTCCCCAAAAATGACTACTTTCAACAGAAGAGACAGTAGAAGTGGCATAAAACTCACTGGTTCTCATAATTATTCCAAACATACTTTAAATGACTTTAGAACAGTGATTCTTAAATAGTGGGGTGCACCCCCTGGGGGGCACGTTAGACCTTGGCAAACACTGTCAAAAGAAGCTAAGTCCCATGTTTATGTCTTTGTATGTCTCTGGAGTTGAGAGTTGCTGTGTCCTACTTCAAACCCTGCTTCATAAAGCTATGGATTGCAAAATGTGCTCATTTTAGCCATAAATCCAGATAAAAAAAATCAGCTCTGTGCAGATTTAATGCCCACTAAAGATACCCATGACATTCTTCAAAGAAGTGGATCAAACACTGTTGAAATTCATTTGGAACAATAAACAACCTCTAATAGCTAAAGCAATCATTGGGAAAAAGAATGTGGGAGGCATAACTTTCCCCAACTTTAAGCTGCACTACAAAGCAATAGTATCAAAACAGCATGGTATTGGAATAAAGATAGACACTCAGATCAGTGGAATAGGCTTGAATACTCAGAGAATGCTCCCCAAACATACAATCACCTAATTTTTGATAAAGGAGCAAGAAATCCCAAGTGGAGCAAAGAAAGCCTCTTCAACAAGTGGTCTTGGCACAACTGGCTAGCCACTTGCAAAAAATTGAACTTAGTCCCCCCCACCACCCCAGCTAACATCATGTACAAAGGTAAAATCAAAATGGATTAAAGACCTTGATATCAGACCTGATACTATAAGGTGTATAGAACATGTAGGTAAAACACTCCATGGCATTGAGACTAAAGGCATCTTCAAGAAGGAAATGGCACTCTCCACACAAGTGAAAGCAGAGATTAACAGATGGGAATATATTAAGCTGAGAAGTTTCTGCACCTCAAAGAAATAGTGCCCAGGATACAAGAGCCAACCACTGAGTGGGAGAACATATTCTCCTAATTCCCATAAGATAAGGGGCTAATCTCCAAAATATACAAGGCACTGATAGAACTTTACAAGAAAAAAAATATAATCTCATCAAAATTTGGGGAGAAGAAATGGACAATTTGATAAAGAAGAAATACAAATGACCAAAAGGCACATGAAAAAATGCCCCACATCACTAATCATCAGGGAGATGCAAATCAAAACAACTATGAGATACCATCTCACACAACAGAGATTGGCACACATCACAAAGAATGTCAACAAGCAGTGCTGGAGAGGATTTGGAGAGAAAGGAACTCTTATCACTGCTGGTGGGAATGCCCTGTAGTCCAACCTTTATGGAAAGTGATATGGAGATTCCTCCAAAAACTGGAAATTGAGCTCCTATATGATCCAGCTATACCACTCCTAGAAATATACCCTAGGAACACAAAAATGCAATACAAATATCCCTTCCTTATAC
Organism: Crocidura indochinensis; assembly: GCA_004027635.1. Taxonomy (NCBI): domain Eukaryota; kingdom Metazoa; phylum Chordata; class Mammalia; order Eulipotyphla; family Soricidae; genus Crocidura; species Crocidura indochinensis. The sequence goes on from PVKC010028097.1 coordinate 12,263, forward strand.
CTATGTTCATTGCAGCACTATTTATTATAACATGACTCTGGAAGCAAGCAAGATGTCCCTCAACAGACGAATTGCTAAAGAAACTGTGGTACATATACACAATGGAATATTATGCAGCTGTCAGGAGAGATGAAGTCATGAAATTTTCCTACACATGGATGTACATGGAATCTATCATGCTGAGTGAAATAAGTCAGAGATAGAAAGATGCAGAATGCTCTCACTAATCTATGGGTTTTAAGAAAAATCAAAGACATTTTTGCAATAATTTTCAGAGACAAAATAGAGGAGGGCTAGAAGTTCCAGCTCAACTCATGAAGCTCACCACAAAGAGTGATGAGCTTAGTTAGAAAAAATAACTATATTGAGAACTATCCTAATAATGAGAAATAGAAAGCCTGTGTAGAGTACAGGCAGGAGTTGGGTGAGGAGGAAGAAGAATTGAGACATTGGTGATGGGAGTGCTGCACTGGTGTTAGGGGGTGCTCTTTACATGACAGAAACCCAACCACAACCACAATGCTTGTAATCAAGGTGTTTAAATAAAATATTATTAAATAAATCAGCTCAAATTATTTTATATAATTTTGTTTTGCGGGTTAATTTTTTTAAATAAAGATACTATTTGCAGTCATGTGGGCGGCATGAAAAATGTTTTCTTCTTCCTAAGGGGTCATGACAGAAAATAATTGTGAAGCACTGCTTTAGGGCAACATCAGGAAAGAAGAACCAGAATTCTGACAGAAGGAACAGCAAGCAACTTGGATGTCTTCTCCAGATACAGCATTCTTATAAAGCCTGCCTATGGTCACCAACTCGAATGTTCTCTGACCCCCTCCTTTTCTAATTTTTTTGTAGTCTTTATTAGTTAAACAAGGATGATTATATACTAGATTATTGGTGATAATCTCAAGGCCCACTCATACAGGAGGGACTGAAAGTTCTAGCTCTTCAGTGACATATATCCAGGACCATATTTAGGTGACTTCATAAAAGTCCTCTCATTTACCCTTTCTCTTTCAGCACAGTAAATTCAAAGGATTTAGGTAGTACAAATCAAAACTTACAGTTGAAAATAAAATATGTGTTTTTCCCCATAAGGTATTCAGGCAAAGAGGTCGCAAAGCTCTCTCTTCTGAATATGAGGGAATAGTTCTATAACTAGAGGAGAGCCCTCACCTGGCTGTGTTGAAACAATAATCTTGAATTTCCAGTTTATAAAACTGAAAATTTATAGGATATTCACTCTATTCCTTCTCCTTTCTTTTTACTTGATATTTAATAAGAAGGCAGGAAGATTAAAATCAAGAAATTATTGGCATAAAGCACATAACCATTGACTACTAACCAATATCTCCTACAACTCTCTTAAACCTCAGGCTTAGCATTTCTATTAGTGATTAATAAAAAATATAAGTAAGCTGGCAACAAATTCCCCTCCAAAAGGCAAACTATTTGCAATATGTCCAATTAAAGGGCAGAATCCATTCTTGCAACTACTCCAATTAGGCTGGCCTTGTGGCACACTTTCACAAATGAAATGAAATGGTAGTTGTTCTGATAGGAATGATGACATGTTAGTTTGTTAAGAAAACTTAGTATTTCTGTTTCATGGGAAATATGTTGCCTCATGTGAGAAATATAGGATTGCTCTTAAAGTACTCTTATCATCCTAGTCAATTACTAGTTTACCCGCAAAAGCAACTCCATCTGACTGTCTGCCAGCCACAACCATACTTGTGAATCAGATAACCTACATAGACAGTCATTGAGTCACATAATCAAATATCTGTTGTTCTGTTTTTAATGGTTTTTAATATAGCAAAAGCTGAGAATAAATATTTTAATATAAATTACAAGAGAGACTAATGATTATTTGTGAAAAATTAAAATAAATTAAAAAATTAAAATAAAATCCCTGTTCAAATTTCCCAAAGAAAAATACCTAAGTCCTTTTCATAAGGCCATGTAATAGAATTGGAGGGGATTATCAAATATAAGGAAAAGAGCTTAATATATTTTCTTTTATTGGTTTCTCCCATCTTTGACAATATTGTTGTTCCATAAAAGATTTTTTATAGAGCACTCTCACTATAAAATGATACTACTACTACCATAAGCTTGAGACTGCAGCAAAAATTAAAAAAAAAGCATTACATACTGTAAAACGTTCCCATATGACTGATATTTAAATAAATTATTTGCAACTCACTTTCAGTTCTAAATTGTGGATATTTCTTTCAATAAAAGTGGGTGTTCAATTGGCACCAAAGTTGTGAGATGAGTTAAAAGTGAATAAATTATTTAAAATATTCAAGCTTATTATCACATAGTTTGGTTCAGCATATTGAAATATTTTTTATGAGAGAAGTAGAATGCCTGTTTTGAAATCAGACGGGGTGGTGGGTAGAGATAGATGGGTTGCATTGGTGGTGAGAATGTTGCACTGGTGAAGGGGCATGTTCTTTTGGTGACTAAAACCCAACTACAGTCATGCTTGTAATCACAGTGTTTAAATAAAATAAAATAAAGAAATAATTCTTTTATTTGTACATAGTTTTCTCTTTATTTCCAAGAAGTGGTTAATACTTATTTATTATATATTCCTTGGTCTCCATTTCTAATTTATATGTCATCAATGTTAGTTTTAGTTATGAAAATTTTATTTGTCCTGCAGTAGTTTTCCTATTAAGGAAAAGAAAATAACTTCAATTTTCACAAAACTACTTAGAGGCCGAAGCTAGCGCAGCCAGTAGGGCATTTGCCTTGCATGTGGCTGACCCAGGACAAACTTTGGTTCCATCCCCGTGTCCCATACCGGTGTCCTATATGGTCCCCCAGGCCAGAAACAATTTTTGAGAGCATAGCCAAGAGTAACCCCTGAGTGTCACCAGAGGTTAAAACAAAAACAGACAAAAAACAAGCAAAAAGCAACAACAACAACTATCTACTTAATTTACAAAGTTGAAACAAAAAGACACTCAGAGAAAGTTGTAACCAGATAATTCTCAGTCATAACTTAAAGATTTGATTTCCCAAAATTCTAATGATTTCTTTTTTCTCCTCCCCCTCTAATGATTTCTTAAGGAGGTTTATAATTAGAAAGAATAACAAAATAAGGAGAAAGAAAACCAAAATTTTCACTGCAATGCTTGCTACAAGAAACAACCTTGGGGGCCCGGGAGATAGCATGGAGGTAAGGCGTTTGCCTTTCATGCAAAAGGTCATCGGTTCGAATCCC
>PVKC010028099.1:0-15564 GCA_004027635.1 Crocidura indochinensis
CCCCCACCCCACCCCCTGCCGCCAGTCTCAGGATTGCCATGTCAATCTGAAAGAGAACAGAAGCCCATAAACTGTTTAGTAAATATCTAACCTCACATAAGTATCACATGGTGGAGAAAGATGTTTGACAGCTGTTACGCATCTGAACCTGAAAACTTACTCTGTATAATTTATATTTCCTCATACACTTTTTATCCTACTGTTATCTCAGAGACACTAATGAATTTTAATATTACCATGAGAAATGAGGAAGTAAAATGAATATAAAAAACTTTAATAAATAAAATGATAAAACTAATATAAAATATAAATGTCTCTAATACAATGATATATATTAAAAATCCTTATGTTTTATATCATTTTACAGTATGTTCTTAGGGGAAAGTGACATTTTTTTGATTTGGAAGCTGAACTATTGCATTTTATTATTAACCACTGTGGCTTTTTGAAAGAATTCCTGATAACTTATAGTTATCTAGATTTAGCCTTGTGGCAGAAACGTTCTCAAACTGAATCAGATGTACAGTTCAGTTCACAAATAACTGCTAAGACATTTACCATCCATGTCTAAAACTGAAACTTTCAATCAAAACCAGAATGTCAGAAGTTGCATTCGATACCTTGAATCTTGTTCAAACTGTAAAGATTTTTTAAATTGAGATTATTTACATTAACATACTTGATTAATTTCATGCTGGGTGGGGAAATGTACCAATATATTGGAAAACAGGCTCAATAAGTAAATGTTTTCCAAGGGGGAAGGATGATAAAAAATTATGTACATATAAAAAGTCCAATCAAAATGTGAGACCAATCTATTGAATAGAGAAAAGTGCAAAAATGTTTTTAATAATGTTGAAGATTTCCAAATGCAATTATCAAGACAACCAATTACAAGCCTAAATTTAAATAATCAAAGGAGATTATGTATATATACATATTTTCACATATACCATATATTTATATTATTGAAATGACCAATAAGTAAATATCCTTCTGTATTAGAGACATAACTGTGGGAGGCCACATTTCCTTAATATGAATCACCCTAAAAAGAAAAAAGTGAAGCAGATTAGAAGCAGAAGCTGATGTGAGAACCCAGCTGTCTTCTATTAAGCTAGACATTAAAGAGATTTGCGAAAACAACAAAAAATGTGAAACAATGTCACCCTCCTAACAATATATTTTAAAATTTATTTCAAAACAGGTGATGTTGACAGGTAATGCTATGTTTTCCAATAATTTTGATAGTTTGATTAATATATTTTAAATTTGAAGATTCAATCTTGTGTAGTAGCCATACTGATAGATATAGACCATAAAATAAAAGTTATTTGGACATTTGCTGGATTTTTCTGAGACTCTAAAGAGAGCTGACATGCAAATATTGAGAGCCCTCTCTCTATGTGAGGTTTCTGGGGCTGTCATAACTAAGTACCCCAGACTGGGTGGATTAAACAGAAGACTTTGTATCGTCTCATAGCCCTAGAGCCTTGAAGTCCATAGTTAACATGTGGTCAGACGCCACATTGTGAAGAATCTCTCCAAGACTTTGTTGCACTCTGGTCTTTTAGGGTCTGATGATGCCAACAATTCTTGGCATCTCTTTGCTTATAAGGGCCTAATTCCAGACTAGACTGTCTTCTCCCTAGGCCTCTCTATTTTCACATGACATTCTTCTGAATTTGGGATGAGTGCATGCATATATGTGTGGATGTGAGCTATTTTAATTCTTTCCTTAGTAGGAACTGGGTGATATTCAGTAAATAGTTGATCTGATTCTAGACTGACTGTTACTAAATGCATGCTTTAAATAACATCTGCAAACATTTTATTTTCAAATAAAGTTATATTCTCAGGTGCTAGAAATATGGACATTACTGTTTTATGGGAGGAAATTGTACTAAAATATAAATTTCTCTTTTATAGAAAGTCATTTTTATGAGATACTGCCTTATAAATTGGCTTTATATTTCTATGTCTATCTCTAAACAATTGTATCTAGTTTCTTTCATCTTTGTGTGCACTTTGAGATTATTTTTTTATCTTCTTTCTACTCAGCTTGGTATGTAGCTCACATTCAATAAGTTATTTATGATTAAATTAAATTAATTGCTTAAATTCTTTAAAACAAAATACAGGTTATCTTCATTGTTGTTTACATAGATTGCATAAAATCTTCAAGCCTCCTTTTATTTGTAATTCTCTTTTAAATTGTTCTCTTGATTTCCTTCTGGATAATTTTAGATAGCATGTCATATAGAGTGAACTGTTTAGCCACAGATTTATCTAGTTTCTAATATGAAGACTAGATTTCTTTGAGCTATATAGATGATAATCCTGCACATAGAATATTCTTGATTAGTAATTTAGGGAGAGATGAGGTCATATAGAAGTGAAACGGTTAATCTTGCATGCAATTTAGTCTGTTCTTCTACTGGGACTGTATCTGGCCCCCAAGCACTGCTTGGAATGACCCCTGCGAAGAGAACTAGAAGTGAGCCCTCAGCACTAATAGACGTAGCATTGCACTCTCCCAAATAATTAGATTACATTATACATATTAATATCTCAACATGTCCCAAATTTTGTTACTCATAATCTATTATGTATGAATTCTAAAAATGGGCAGGAGTATCAGGATTTTGGTCTTTGTTTTATTTTTGCTATTTTCGCCACACCCAGGGAGGCTAATATCAATCAAGGATATTGGATATAGTATAGGTTTATTTTTTGTGTAATACCTCTGTGACTTGTAAGAGAAACTAGTTCATCTTTAGTTATTGAGAATCATTCTTTTTTTTCTTTTTCTCGTTCTTGTTTTTGTGTTGTTTTGTTCTACATTTTGTGTTTTGATTTGATTTGTTTTATGCTTCCTTCCAAATAAAAAAAAAGAGAATCATTTATCATATATTTTTGGGAGTGTTGTTTTAGGGACACACCCAATGATGCATAGCAGTTACTCCTGGCTCTGTACTTAGGGATAAATACAGGAGGGATTTAGAAGAACACATATGTGGTGCTGTGGATTAAACTTGTGTTGAGTGCCTGTCAGACAAACACCCCAGAACTGTTGAAGTGACACTGTTATTGGTCCCCTAAACCACAGGGTCCAATCAACACAGCATTTTCTGACACTAATATGGACTGGCTGGTATGATCCATGCTTTAGTTATTGGAGTGATCTCTAGTGACCCTAGAAATATAGAATTGAAAACATAAAGAAACGAAAAGAAAAGAAAAGAAAAAGAAAGAAAAATGAATTGCTGGGAATTCTAATGTTGAGAAGAGCAGAATCAACATTTATTTTTCTTTTTGTCTTAATGATAATGTGGCAAAAGTTCTTCTGAGCATGGTTCTATCAGGAGATTCTTAGGTTATATCTTCCTTCTCCATTTGCTTTCTTGGTCTATCTGCCATTGTGCAAAAACTGCTCTGTGTTCAGGAGCTCCCACTGATGCTTATGTGACCATGAAGTATCTGGGTCTAATCCAAATTTCTGGCATGCAAAGTAGTAATTGCAACTTATTGAGTTGCCACTCCAGCACCTTTAAATTCTTCCATATAGTCACTAATGTTCCTGAATCAATCAAGTTTTTGTCTTATATAGTATGCTATGATCATTCTATAAGACATTATCAAATTAAAAAAAAATTTCTCAAAAGATAAAAGGATATCCTAATTATTTTAAATTCACAAAAGTATGAGCAGTGAAGATTTGAAGGCATGAGATGCCTCCTGGGCTTTTAAGACTTGGATGCATCTGGTGTTGGCTGTCCTGTGCTGGTTTAGTTGCCTTGAATTTCTAAGATTGTCTCAAAGAGCTCTAATATAAACTCCCTTATTTATCCTATTTATTGGATGCACACATCACTTCATAATCTCTGCCTACATTTACAAGGGCAATAAAAAAGGCCATACAATTCAATTCTCACTTGGCAATTGATGAGGATTCCTTCAGTTCAAAGGAGATGCGAGTCTGCATGTAATTTAGCTCTTGCACATTTCTTTGAAAATATTAACATTTTTATTGAGATTTTTAAATTATCCTCATGCAATGAAATCACCAAAGCAGAGTATGTACTTTTAATGGATACATTAAAGGAAATAAAATTACAGAAAGTCATAATTTAGGGGATGGCAATGCCTAGCTCAGTCAGTCTACAATAAGAGAAATTTCTTTGAAAATGAGCTCAATGTTCTTACTATCAGAAGAGCATATTCCACTTAGAGAAAAGTCTTTGATTACTCACTTTGAGATCTTCAATAAGATACTGGATATATCAGTTTGCCCCATTTTAGTTGTGGCATCGAGCTGTCTCTGAGACTCCCCCAAAGACTTGGAATTGGGAAGTGAATTCAGACTCCTTTGCCAAGAAAATGGCTGGGCTTGTCTATAAGCTCTTTTATTTTGGTACAATGGCGTATTTGGCACCTTGCCTATTTAGTGTGGATTTTGAGTGTGAATTCCATGAGAAGACAATTTCAAAGTTAAAGAACAGGCATTTTGCTCAAAAATTAATTTTCTTTTCTACAATTCAACATGACTTCAATAAAGACAAATAACATTAAAATATATGGTAATTCATTTACTTAAAAGTTGAGTGTTTAAATCTCTATTATTTTTATCTTTTAGACAGCCATACTTTGTTCATCTGTTAAGAAATGATAAAAACAATATTCAATCAAAGATTAAAGCTAATAAAAATATATATTTAAATCCTTGCCAATGGAATAAGGAATGAATGCTTTCTATACCCCAAAAAACTGAAAAGAGCAAAATAGTTTACATTAGCTTTTGTGTGAGTCTATTTTTAATTCCTTCTAATTTATTTAATTGTCCTTATTTTGGTTCAATTATAACTTTTTAATTATTATTTTCTAGTCTATTTAAATTATTAGTACTTCAAATTACCCTTTACTTAAAAAAGGAACAAGAATATAACATTAGACACAATGATTCCATTTGGGGCTTCATTTTCTAAACGAGTTACCATTTAAATGGTGTTGCTTTGGAAAAATTCCAATTTCATGTCCTTTAAAATATTTCCAGTGTCTATTGTATAAGAAGTAGAGGCACACCTCAGATGTCAGGGGATCAGTTGTAGACCACTGAAATAAAGTGAATAGGTAATAAAGAAAATAATCATGTTTGGCTTAACCAATGTATGTAATATTCATGTTTAGAATATATTTAATGCTTTAAATATGCAATAGGCTTCTCAACTTAAACAAGATGTATTCATTAACTTAAGAAAATATTTTAAAGAGGCCAGTCACATATGACTTTGTGAAAAACTGATATAGTAAACCTCAGTTATGCAGAGTTACCGCAAACCTTTAATCTGTCATAAAAATGTATATTTGAAAATTCAATAAAAGGCAGTTGAAAAATGTGAAATACTTCTAATTCACCTTTAGTCTTTGAACTAAAATTATTTATCTTAATAATAATTATAATTTCGTGCAAGAAAGTAGACTGATTGAAGAGATTGGAATAGATGCTTATATTATATAATCTAATGAACATGTTAGATCTTACAATAAACTATGCTCAAAGTTTCAAATTCTCAAAAAGAAAATGCACTCTAAGAGAATTTAATTGTTTTCAATAAATCTTCTTAACCATGGGGAAATATGATCAATTTTGTTTGGTGCTAGAACTTCAAAGTTGACTGTGAGCTGGCTTTTGACCTCAATGTGTATAATGCAGGATGGAGAGGGTAATTGCTGGATTAGAAGATTGAGGAAGAAGAGAAGTGTACAAGTATAAATATGAAGGAGAATTTTTTGTTTCTATAAGAATATACATGAAGTTGAGCATCCAAATCTCAATAACAAGCTAGTAATTTATGAAGAAGTTAACGCTATTGAAAATTAAGCAAAAGAAGGGGAGTGGATAGAGATCTCTAAAAATGGAAACTAGTGCTAACTCTAAGGTGTCAATGCAGAAATCTAATTTAAGAATTTAAAATTTAGAGTATGGAAAGTATGATGGAGACAATACAATAGTTGTCATTTATGAGATGTCCACTTGAGTATTGTTTGCCTATAACGTTTGGATTAGATGGAGGGTCTTATTAGTGAATTATGTCCTTGAAGCTAAGGATCCTTCTTTAGAAATAATAAGAAGCATTGTCAATGTGATTATAATGGATATCATAGCTATTCTAATACTTTGTCAATTGATGAATATGAAAGTCATGAAGGAGTGGGGGCCGGGCGGTGGCACTGGAGGTAAGGTGTCTGCCTTGCCTGTGCTAGCCTAGGACTGACAACGGTTCGATCCCCCGGTTTCCCATATGGTCCCCCAAGCCAGGAGCGACTTCTGAGCGCATAGCCAGGAGTAACCCCTGAGCATCATTGGGTGTGGCCCAAAAAAACAAAAAACCAAAAACAAAAAAAAGAAAGTCGTGAAGGAATGAGGTCATAACTAAGGCTGAGGAAACATAGGTGAAGTGGAGGCTGCTAAGAATAAAATAAATAGAATTATAATGTAAACAATAATCTTAATTAAAGAAAGTCTTTGGAAGAGGAAGCTACTAGTAGATAGCTGAAACTGACAGATAAACTGGTGATTTAAAATATTTTTATATATTTTAAATATATTTTAAAAAGAATATTTCGCAACCATCTGTGGACCAATGTGACCTGAAGTCATGAGATTGAACAAAGACATCTTCAGGGACATAAGCAGTATAATACAATCAAGGGGAGATCTTAGTAGACCCATACAATTAGGAAGCAAAGGACACAGAAGTTCAGGATTACAAAAAGAATTTGCACACAGCAGCAAGGGCACAGGTCACATTATTCAATGTTTCTTTCAAAATGGAAGTCACATTTTACTTGGAAATAGTGAGCATTTATGTCTAGCACTAGACTTTAACAGATATATAAGGTACATTTACTTGATCTTATTCTTAGTTAGAAAATACTTTTTTTTTCATTAAACTGAAACATTGGTGCTCAGAAAAATCCAATGACAGATACTAAGCATTGAACTTTGTTGTTTTATTTTATGGAGAGTGATACCAATTTCTGAAAATTAATTTCATACATATGTATTATATAGAAGTTGATCTTAGATAGAGGTAATTGAGTTTGACATCAGTTTTGCGCTAAAGGAGTTTCAACAACTCTGCGGCAATATAAGTGGTGTTACAAGAGATTTAGAAATTAAATGCTACACTAGGAGAAGAGGAAAGATTATTTTTCTGTCACAGAGAGGCTCTAAATTTCCATAAGAGAAAGGATATCTAAGATACAAACTAACACAGTGCTTTTACCTTTTTCCTTAGCCCTTTTATGTTATCAGTGTATAAAAAAAGAAAAAACATATATATTACTTGAATAAATATCACTAAATACTCATATTCTATTTCACCTCACAAGAGCAAACGACAAAGGAAACATTTTTTAATTTCGGTTTAGATTTTATTTTAAAATATCTTTTTCTAAACCCTGCATATTATGTTATTTTTCAAGTTTATATTAATAATTTGTTTTAATTTTGAGATCATGAGTTAAGTATCTAGCTGTATTGATTAGACTGCATTTATATTTGTGTAAACTCCCTTCAACTTATGTAAGAATAGAACTATGTAATTTCATAAAGAAAATTGCTAATTGGGCTTTATAAAACTTTCAGAAAACAAAGAATAAAGCTGCATATGTATGAGTAGTAATTTTTGGGGGGTAGACTATGAGTGGTGAAATAGCAGGTTTTTGAATTAATGCCTGCTCCATAAACATACAAAATTAAAATGTAATTTAAATTGTGTGTCCAGTGTTTCTAAATATCTCAGGATATTTTTCAAGTTCTTGGTTTGGTCATTCTGATGACCTCGTCAGTGTCATAATAAAAAGGTTTACCTTCTTATTTTTAGTATCAGTTACAGTGTCCCAGGCCCCTGTTGGAGATATGGAATTGAATCCCTACCACACTGAATGACAGTAGAAATTTTATTTAGCAGCCTGAAGATGGTGTTATTTGGGATGGAAAAAGGAAGTCTTCTTGTTTATTCCAATTAGCAAGGAAGGAAAAAAAGTTGCTTTCCTGTTCTCTATTTTGCGTGGCTTTGAAAAGGAGGAACTCTGAAACTGAACCCCAGCATCTGCTTAGACTGGTCGTTACTAACCTTATCTAGCAGCGAAGATGCAGTTCATGAATATGCAAATCTGATTTTCAAGATGTCTTGGCTCTGTTACAATCCTATTCCCCAAAGAGAAACAGTACAATTATCTTTCACTTAATAGCAATCTTTTTTCCATTAAGACTAGAATTCTGCTAAAACACAGTCTCCATATCTGCACCCGGCCAGTTGCATAGACTCACTCTGTTCTCAAAACAGATGTAAACCAAACCCTGAAAAATTATGAGTACACCAGACATTGAAAGCTGGAGATCTAGGAAGAGAGGGCGACTAAGTCCCTTCTCCGATAAAGCCATACCTGTTGCACCCACCACCCACAACTGCTGCTTTGCCAATGGCCCTGCTTCATCACTTATCTAAAGCTCTGCAGAAACACCAATCTGACCAAAGCTCCATATATGATAGTGTTTGGGATAAATTCACCTGGAATTTTTTTGGAATGAGTACAGACATTCTCTGATGGCCTTTTAGTACTCAGGGAACCCTGACAGCCTAACACACCTTCGACAAGCCATAAAACCATAGCACTAACATTGGTTTTTGGAATTCCTGGAATCTGAGGCCATGAAAACTCGATTTTTTTTAAATACTATTATTTCCATAGGAATATACCAATTTAGATGTCAATATGTATTTGGTCATTCTGAACACTGACACTCAGAAACAAAAGAAGTAACAGAATGATCAACCAGAAACAAGAGCTTACTAAACATTCTGGCAATTACTTAATGACCTCATTGCAAGATAAAAAAAATTTTTTTTACAAATTTTCTCCTTGCTACTATTTTTTCCTTTCTTTTTGTTTTTAAGAATTTAACTCACACTCACCTGTAAACAAATGTATTATGATCAACCATATCAACTATGTGATACATGTTCTTCAAATAAAGTAGTTTATATATATATATATGTATATATATACATATATATATGTATATATATATATATATATATATATATATATATATATAAAGATTAGAGGGTCCAGAGAGATAGTATGGAGGTAAGGCGTTGCCTTGGATGTAAAAGGATGGTGATTAGAATCTCATATATCCCATATGGTCCCCTGAGCCTGCCAGTAGCGATTTCTGAGTGTAGAGCCATGAGTAACCCCCGAGCGCTGCCAGGAGTGACCCAAAAAAAAATAGAGTAGAATCTCTTGACACAGTGCTATGTTTTTCATATTTAAACAAAAATCTTCATATGAAACACTAACACTCTGATGATGTGTCTGTACTTTTAGATCAAACTAATAAAAAGAAACTATAAAATACTAATACTCAAAAAGGAACCCACTGTTTATTCTAAGACAATGATTCTCACTGAAACCCAAGTACATGTTTGTAATCAAGGTGCTTGAATAAAGACATTTTATAAAAAAGATACTGATACACAGAAATGAAACCCAATCAGGTAATGTGATTTTGTGTTGATCCTGAAGGGGATCTGTGGTGACAAGGTGAGGGGAGCAGAGGTCATTATTAAGTATGACAACTTGAGATCTCTGTTATTGATGGGACAAGCTCCTGAGACATAAACATGTGGCAGATCCAGGAAGGACCTGGTTCAATCCCCGGTATCCCATATGGTCTCCCAAGTCAGGAGTAATTTCTGAGCACATCGCCAAAAGTAAGCCCTGAGCTTCACCGGGTCTGTCCCCCAAACCAAAACCAAAACCACTCCCTCCAAAAAACCCCAATAATAATAATAAAAAATATAAATAGCCCATAGAAAGCATAGAAAATTTGTCCAAAACATTTGAGAGCATTATCAGTATTACAATTTGGAATCATCAAAGGAAGAAAGAAAGGTGTCATTATTTTTTAGAAGGTTCAATAAGATTTTACCCAGTATCTCAGTAACAAGCCAAATGTGTCTTCAGTGATTAACAATAGTTGTCATCAAGAAGACTTTGCAATGAAAAATGAGTTCTTAAGTCTAAGTAATTTTTGGCATTTGATCTAAGAAAATTATGAAACTCATTGAACACATAATTTATATGTGTATGTATAAGTGTTTGGATTTGAATAATTAAATCCATGTTTATGTCTGAGGAGATTGTCCCATCTATAACAGGGATCTCAAGTGGCCATGCCTAATTCTAGCCTCTGCTCCCCTCGCCTTGTCACCACAGATCCCCTTTCAGGTTCTGAGTATAGATGATATCATGCAATAGTCACTGGGAGAAAAATTTGGAAGGGAAGAAACCTTCAGGAATCAAGTCAAAACCTAGTCCTGAGATCTCACCACTTCTTCTCTCCCTCAGCTGATAGCTTTGGGTGGTTTTGTGCTATAGTCACAAAGGTACATGGTTGGGTCTTCAATAATTTTCTTTGTCATCCACTCAAAGAACTAAACACAGAAAGGCAGGAGATCCAAGTAAGCAGAAATGCTCATGTAGAATTTACTCATGACCAGAATGTGTATTTTTTTTACTTCTCTAGTTTAATTAGAAAAATGTTAAAAGATTCTGACAATATTTTCCCTCATTCTCATATAGATTAACTTATCCAGAACTAATTTTTGATCCAAAGAGTTGGAAGCTGGAGAAAAATAAGATACTCATTGTACTTACCATCATGAAGTTGGCAATCTTCTAGAACAAGTAACGTGGACAATAATACTCTAATTATAATATGATATTTACAATGACACATTCTGGAAAATACTGAGTGGGACTAGTATTAGCAGTTTACTTATGACTTTATAAGTTTACTGATGAGGAGTCTACTCATCTCAGGCTTTACTGATGCCTTCTGAAAGTTCAACAATTTTCCAAGAAGGCTCTCCATAGCATCAGTTTCACTTGACTTAAGAAATGATATGCTGAAGTAGAAGAAAGAAGTCAGTGATAATGGCAGATGACAAATTGAATGTCATTTCAGGAAAATATCTCTAGGTGGTAATTTTGGTTTTGGGACAACATCAATAATATAAAAAGTATCAAATAATAGACTGATTATGAAACTAATATAATGTTAATTTTACCATTTAATTATCAAAACAAATATATATATATATATATATATATATATAATGATCCAAAGGAGTATTTGTTAAAATACTTGTAGAAAAACATAAAATTTATCTGAATTTTAAAAGAAGTGTATTAGGTAATTTCCAGAGTTAAAATGGTCTAAATGGAGAAGATTTAAAATTAACATTGTAGGAAAAAACTCTCCAAACTATACTTATGAACTTTTTAGAAATAATCCCTCCCACAATACACCCACACACTACACTGAAACATGAGCAAAAATAAATATATTTTCCTAGTCTATCCTGTACAGTATTTCTGAGACTTGTTTCATTATTGATTGTAGCACAGAAACACTTTCTTTCTTCACACACAAAATTTCTAATAAAAAATAATTGAGTGCCAGAGAGACAGCGGAAGAGTATTTTCCTGGCACTTGGCCAACTATGATGGACCTGGGTTCGATGATTCTGTTATATCTATGGCTCCCGAGCCTGGGGTAACTTCTGAGCGCAGAGCCAGGAGCAACCTCGTAGTGTCATCAGGTGTGTTCCCAAAGCCAAAAACAATAAAAAAATAAAATAAAAAATGATTGAACTTTTTCAGATATCAAGTTTTTTATTATTTTGGGCCCAAGAGATTGTACTGTAGGTAAGGCTCTTATTTTGTATATGACCATATCGGGTTTGATCATCAGTACATTTAATACCAAGAGTACAACCAGGAGTAATACTTGAGTACAGACCCCACAGTAAGGCCTGAGCACTGCCTGGGGAGGTCCCCATAATAAGAAACAAGCAAAAATATAATTTCTGGTTATTAAAAGATAGAATTTACCTACAGATGTAAAATTATATTTCAGATCATTTTCACAAACTTGTAAACATGTAAAAACACCTGTCATTGAACCATTAATAGGAAAAAGACATGTTAAAGAACATTAAATATAAAATACTTGGTCTAGAAATTACAGTCCTAGGTAATCACACTAAGTTCTAAATTTGTTTTCAAACAACTACATATACATATATATTTTTCAAAACAGAAGTATTACAATAGTTAAGAGGAGAAAATAGCTTCAGAAGATGAAAAAAAGCAACTAATACTTACCATAAAATTATTCAGTAACAAACATGTATAAAATAGCAGTGCATGCTATAACAAAGGAATATGAAAAATACTGAAAAGAAAGTCAGACAAAAATGGCCTCATTATTCTAAAACTCCATATCTCTGACCTACCCAGAGCAGATAAATCCAAAAAGATTAAAAAAAAAAGCAGTTTGGGAATTGTAAAGAGTTAGGGTGACATAGAAACTGGAAAAATGGCCTCATTAGTAAGAGTTTTGAATTTGAAACAATGAAAAGGTTTTGATTAGGGAGAAACAATTGCACAAACTGCAAATATTTGAAAACTTTTGAACTTTCATTTTTCCCTAGTGAATAATTCCTGTTTAAGTTAGGTGATGCCAATATTGTAACTACCTTCTTACAAATTCAAAAGTTCTTTGGGGGAGAATATTAATAGGATTCATTCTACCTTAAATTTATATAACTAACTAGAACAAGTAAGGCAATGACTTATAAACTTATAAATTTTAATATTCAAATCATACTACTTTCATAAAAGGTATATATCTAATTTTCTGGTTTTTGGGTCACACCCGGCAGTGCTCAGGGGTTACTCCTGGCTCCATGCTCAGAAATTGCTCCTGGTAGGCACGGGGGACCATATGGGGCACCGGGGATTCGAACTGATGACCTTTTGCATGAAAGGCAAACACCTTACCTCCATGCTATCTCCCAGGCCCATATATATCTAATTTTCAAGGTAAGATAATGTACAGTGGCATTAAAGTTGGTGCTTTTTGTGTACAAAACAACTAATAGCCACCTCAACAGCAAATTTCCTCTATCTCTGATCCCAGGTCCTTTCTGGTCCACTGCATTGCCAACTACCTATTCTCCATAACCCAATTAATTTCGAGTCTTCGTTTTGTTTTCAGAGCCCATGAGTTCATTCCATTAATCATTGCTTATTTCTTTTTTTTTATCCTACATAAAAGATATGATAGACATTTGTTCTATCTCTGAGTTAAGACACTCAATGACAGTGTTCATATGTATCCATGTGCTAGGTGCTAGGCAAGATTTTATATTTTCCCATAGCTGAGTAATGTCACATTGTAAATATACACTGCAATTTTTTTTTGTGCCACACCTGGTGGTGCTTAGGGGTTACTCCTGGCTCTGCTCTCAGTAATAGCTCCTAGCAGATTCAGGGACCATATTGGCTGTGGAGGATTGAACCCATGTCTGTCCTGGGTCAGCTGAGTGCAAAGCAGTGCCCTTAACACTGTGCCACCATTTTGGCACTACACTGCAATTTTGATCTATACATCCATTACTGAACCATTGGATAGTACTGAAATATTGGCTTTAAAAAATAGATCTTTGGGGACCGGGTGGTGGCGCTGGAGGTAAGGTGCCTACCTTGCCTGTGCTACCCTTGGATGGACCGCTGTTCGATCCCCTGGCTCCCATATGCTCCCCCAAGTCAGGAGCGACTTCTGAGCGCA
Source organism: Crocidura indochinensis (assembly GCA_004027635.1). Lineage (NCBI taxonomy): Eukaryota > Metazoa > Chordata > Mammalia > Eulipotyphla > Soricidae > Crocidura > Crocidura indochinensis. Next base: position 13,712 of record PVKC010028099.1, read on the forward strand.
TAGCCAGGAGTAACCTCTGAGCGTCACTGGGTGTTTTCTCAAAAACACCCTCCCCAAAAATAGATCTTTAATTGTCACCAGTATACATTTCTTGGGTTAATAATTTTGTTTTCTTGGAGTTAACGCCAAAGTGAAGAATCACTGGTCATATGGAAGTTCCATTTCCATTTACTAAAATTTCTTCATATATAGAGATGCCCTAAACAACATCCCACCTGCAGTGGATAATTACTTCTTTCAATGCATCCCCACCAGAAAGAAAAAAAAACGAAAAAAGTTTCTAGTCCTTTTATTTTATCAATGCTATTATCACTGATATAAGGTATCTGATTGTCATTTGTGGTTTGCATTTTCCTAATAAGCAATGATGATAAAAAAAAACCCTTTTGTTACCCATAGTTAAATATTTTTGAAAATGTAACTGTTCAGTTCCTAAACCAGTTTCTAGGTGTGGTTCTGGGGCTCTCTGGAGTGTTTTAGATATTTTCAATAGTGTTCATTTTATATGTATGGTCAGCATAAGTTTTCTACACACAAAAGACTGTTCTTTTTTGTGTTTGTTTGTTTGTTTGTTTATAGGCCACACCCAGCTATGCTCAGGGATTCCTCCAGAATTTTCCTCTGGAATCTTTCTTGGTGGAGCTCAGAAGATCATATGACATGTTTGGAACGAAAATCCCCTTATTGCATGCAAAACAAACAACCTACCCATAAGAATATTCCTCTGGCCCCATGGATGTTCTATTTTATTTTAATCATTTATGTGTTTTTAGTGTAGCTGCTTTATAGCCTTAATAAAACAATTAAAGTTACATCTAAAGTTTATACCACTGATCTCCTGTGTATGATTTTTATGGATGTAGGTAAATGTTGTGTAACTTTTAATATATTTTTAGTTAATTTTAGAATCCAATCTTCTTTCATTATTATCAGTTAGCGAGAGAAGAATTGATTCAGAATGATCTCTCTTATGTGTGAAATAAGGAAACTTAGGGGAATATCAAATGCCAATGACAATAGAAATGAAGATCAGGATACCTGGGCTTTAGTGAGAAGTTTGACACTGGGGTATGATGGGACAACATAATTTAAGGGAGGGAAACTGTAATATTGGATGAGATGGTTAGTATCTGACACAGAAGCAATATGGTCAGGTGGAAACTTGGGGACAATGGCCATTGGTGAAGAACAGTGGATAGGTGTTGGAACAAATAATATGTAAAACTCATTGGGTTTCATATTTTTTGTATTATTTTTATGTTTTCCTTTCTTTTTCCCTTTCTTTTCTTTTCTTTTCTTTTCTTTCTACTTTTTTTTTTTAGTTTTTGGGTCACACTCGGCAGTGCTCAGGGGTCAGCATGAAGCCAGGAGTAACCCCTGAGCACTGCCGGGTGTGACCCCCCAAAAAAAAATTGCTCCTGGCAGGCGCGGGGGACCATATGGGCACCGGGATTCGAACCGATGTCCTTTTGCATGAAAGGCAAACGTCTTACCTCCGTGCTAGTCTCAAGAAGGACTCCTCCCATTTTTTGCTTGTTTGAATTTTTGCCCCCCCCTTTTCTATTTCTTTTTCTCTTTATTTTCTTACCTTCGAACAGAACCACATAACTTGAACCATCTTGTTCTGCCTCAGAACAATTGAAGAGGAAATAGTGGAGGGCACCAAGACCAAAGAGTTGTATGTACATAGAGTAGAAATAAAAAATGATCAGACTGGGGTCCGGGAGATAGCATGGAGGTAATGCATTTGTCTTTCATGCAAAAGGTCATCGGTTCGAATCCCCTTATGGTCCCCCGTGCCTGCCAGGAGCAATTTCTGAGCATGGAGCCAGGAGTAACCCCTGAGCACTGCC
>PVKC010028100.1:0-15568 GCA_004027635.1 Crocidura indochinensis
TCACTGTCCTTCAGACTGTTAAGGCCTAGATTATAGTATAAAAAATATGAAAAAAATTTTATGCACCTGCAAATATCTTGTTTTGAAGTAAAAAAATAAGATTTAATTTGTCTTGTAATAAAACGAACAGAATATTCAGGAACAAATACAATATTTAAAATGAAGAACAAGTAAAGTTAAATCAACAAACTTACAGGTATTTTAACAGGAACTATGGACCCTGCTTTTGGTAGGCTGCAGTTTGAGGACCCTAGCCTAAGTATGAGAGGAGGAGTCAAGTGGCAGAGAGAAGGAGGGGAGTCAGAGAGCTCATCCAACACACTTGCTCTTGAGAGCCTGGAAGGAGTCAGCTGCTAAGCAGGACAGGCAGTGGTGGCAAAAACACGAGGTTGGTTGGATAAATGTCCATGGGCCATAGTTTGAGGAGTCATGCTCTAAGGTGTTGTCAACCTGCCCAGCAAAACAGATGTAGGTCACCTCCCCCTTCCTTTACTCCTTTATTCAGATATTTGTTCATTTTTGCTCTCTCAATCTGTAGGTTACACTAGAGATGAATGCTTACCAGTCATGCAGTCTAAAACAGATATTCATATTTGAATTTGGAAAATAGTGAACAAAAACTGACTCTGTTTGCATTTGGAAAATACAGTGACTCAATTCAGTTCACATTTCCATTAGAAAAGCATTGGATATATACTCACTTGATTTAGTATATCGAATTTGAATCAGAGTAACTAACAATATTAATCAGGTACTACTTATATTAGTGCTACTTGGGAAAATGTAATGAAAAAGAACCTATTTAAGAGTGATCAGATAGAAGTCTCAACTCACTCATGTGGTCACCTCTGAATGGTTAGTAAGCACTGTTGCTTTTTAAATTATAGGCCCTGTGATTTACAATACTGCTCATGATAATGTTTCATGTATACAATGTGCCAACAGCACAGTTACTAAAGAGTGTCAACTTACCTTCACCCCTCTCCATTTCTGTCAGTTCAGTTCTATAGATAAGTTTTCCAATTCTGCTTTCTTTGTTTAGTATGCACTTTCTATCACAAAGGGAAGAAAAGCACTTGGTAAAACTGATGATGTACCAACTAATCTTTGAAAAGATCATGACCTTGATATATTATTTTATTATTGCTGTTATTATTGTGTTGGATCAATTATATAAATGAAGGAAAACTTATTTCCTAATTTCCACAGTCTCTTCTTGCTTGACTATGAAAATGGACTAGGACTTGGATACTCTGTTTTCTGGTGCTTACTGATCAGGGGTGGGCAGATGAGGCCTTCAATGTCAGTGCAGAGCAACTTCTCCTCAAGTCTCCTTAGTTTCCTCATTAAGCCTGGGAAGGCACCTATCCCAAAACACCCAGTTCAGGCTTGAACTGAAAACTGGCCCTTGTTCCCAACTCAGAGCTTTCACCTCAGAGACTTTTACTTTTTTCACTTCTGATAGAGAAATAAACTCTCTGGGACCTCAGCAGGCCTTAGACCTTGGTGCAGAAGGACAATTCTGTGAGCACATTGTGCTCTTTCTATTTGGGTTTCTGTGGGGAGTTTCTGTTTTCCAAGTATGGGGCCTGGGCAAGGCATCCTTGCCCAAAAAACTCTGGGACTCCCTATTCTTAACAGCTTCCGTTCACCAATCCAGTCACCCTGGGTTTGAATTTTTTTTATTTCTCATTAAAATGCCCACTTTTCTAGGGGCACAGCCCCAGGGGTATCAATCTCCAGTCGCCATCTCTTCCTGCTCCTGGTTGTGCCACGTTGTTTGTTGTTTTCTGCCTACCCCCACCCACTACTGTCCTCAGTTACACCTCAGACTCCCTGTGCTGTGTGTTTATTCAGTTCTAACCTTTTCTCACTTCTAGAGCTTTCTCTGCATTCCCTGATCATCTTTCTTGGATTCAATCAACCCCCAATAGACTCTCAGGTTCTTCTAGGGCTGAGCTGAAACACAAAGGGAGTTTTTGGTCTGAGTGAGTTTGTAGAGAGTAGGGAATTGGGGGGGGGGCAACTTACTGTGCTCTCACTCAGTTCATCAGTACCTTGGTGCCTTCCCCAGCACCACCTGCTTTCTGCAGTTCATAATGGGGGTCTTTCCAACAGCACTATGACCTGCTCATGCCCACCCAAATGTCCTTGGCTTCATTCCTATCACTCAGAGGAGTAGAAAGGTCTGCAGAGATAGCCACAAAGGCAATGGGGTCTAGACGAATCGAAGGACAGCGAGATGTGGAAAGTCAGCATTGTTAATGTGACAGAAAAAAATTATGGTGGAGTGTTGTAGAGCAGCCTCTGAGTGCCACATGCATGGGGGGTATTCAAGGTGGGAACAGATGAAGTCTCCAGCCAGGTCTTTGCAGGGAAAAGGAGAGGGAGTCCTCCCTCACCCAGGAAAGAAAGCACAAAGCAGATGACACACATCTTCCTTATGCCTGCCAGAGATCTCAGTCTTCTCAGTCTGTTCTGCCCAGAGAGGGAGTTCCTGGGGTTCAGGGGCATAAGTTAGACCTCACAAGGCACCTTGCTCCTTTGTTGGCAGTGACATTCCTCATCCACATTAGAAAGACATATTGAGCAAGGACTGGAGTGGAGGATAGGACACAACCATTCCCATAGTATTATTGTCTAATGTTATGGTGACATCATAATAAACATTTTGAGAGGTTGGAGAGGATTTGGGCCACATCTAGAGGTGTTTGGGGGCTAGTTCTGGCTTGCTCAGAAGTGACCCGTGGTGCTTTTTTGGAGACCATGTGGTGCCAGGAATCAAACCAGGGTCAACTCTATGGAAGATAAACATCCCGTCTATTTCTCTCAGATCCCAGACATCATCCTTGAAAGAGCAGGTAGCATTCACATTAATCAATCCCACCTTTTTGTGATTCCATCTACTTTTTTTGTTTTGTTTTGTTTTGTCTTTGGTCACACCCGGCACCGCTCAGGGGTTACTCCTAGCTCTATGCTCAGAAATCACTCCTGGCAGGCTCGGGGGGCCATATGGAATGCAGGGATTCGAACCACCGTCCTTCTGCAGACAAGGCAAATACCTTACCTCCAAGGTATCTCTCTGGCCCCCAATTCCATATATTTTTAATAGGGGTCACATTTAATGATGCTTATACCACACTGGGCAGTGCCTAAGGGTCATGCAGTACAAGGGATCAAATTCAGGGTCTTCCCTATGTCTCACATATTTTACCACTTGAGCCATGTACCCTACACCATAAACCCATATTTCAGAGAACTTTTAGGCTTCACAACAGCCTAAAAAAAGCAGAATTCATGTGGACAGAATGCTCGTTCACTTCACTGAGCATATACTGAGCGCTTGCTGGATTGGAAACCACAGTTTTAGACACCACAGTTTCTATCCTGCGTTTGCATTTTACAGCCCTCCCAGCTCATCCTATTTGTCTTCTTTCATACTAGGTGCTCAGCCACCTGCTGGGGCTCCCTGAACCTTTATTCTTGGAACTGGAGGATCTAGGATCTTCTAATAGAGCCTTGTGACTAGCCAATTTTCTGGCAGGCTAAAAACAAGCTATTGAGTCCTCAGCAATTCTAGACTAAGTAAACACGTATTTGTATCTTAATGGAAACCACAGGGGAGAGTGGAGTGAATCAGAAAGAGTGTGGCAAAGAAAAGAAAATGAGGGCAGTGGAGTGGAGATTCAGGGAAGGAGAAGAGGGGACTGAAAGATAAGAAGAGCAGCATAGAGCTGACTTTAGCTTCTGAGGTAAAGCAAGTTTGTCCATCAGACAATAAAAGAAGCTCTGCCCACTGGAAACCACTCCTCACTGAGTCTCCCAGGGGCTGTGAAAGTTCAGGTCTCTGAAATTCTCCAAGTGGCATTCTGCAAGGGAGTGTTTCCAAAGCAGGAAAGGAAATAAGATCCCCACAAACCCTAATGCAGGCAGTGTTTTCCTTGCTTAGATATCCCAAGCACATAATGATGAGCAAAAGTCATGGGGCCTTCTAGAATGATGTGAACACAGATCTTCAGATATAGTTTAACAGTGCAATTTAAAATTGGGTTTGGGTGGCCCTATTCAGGTGTACACACATTTTATTGGAGTTTTAGAACTACAGAGCAGTTATTGGGCAGGCAAAGAAAGAAAGGACATGGGCAAAAGCAGGGGTTCAGGGGAGGAGATGGTGTTATAGGACTGTCCTGCAATGTCATACTCCACTGCTTTCTCCTTAGACTTCTTTCACCCCCCGTTCAATATTGGTTTTCCTCCCCCAGTTTCTTTGATGGAAAGTGGGAGAGGACAGAAACCAAAGATGAGACCTCTAAACAGGGTGTCTAGGGGGACCTAGCCCCACCTATCTCCAATGAACCCACAAAGAGGAAAGATTAGCTTGCTCAGCTAAAAATATCCAGGACCTGAACCATTGATAGCAAAGAATTTGGGGGAGGAGAATTTGGTTTCTGGGCCACACTCATCTGTGCTCAGGGCTTACTCTTGGCTCTGCACTCAGAAATCGTTCCTTGTGATCTCTGAGGATTATATGGAATGCTGTGGATCAAACCCAAACTGGCTAAGTGCAAGGCAAACACCCACACTACTATTGTTCTGGTCCTGATGATAGTCATTAAGGGGAGACAGAAGATGAGATCCCTATTGATGGAGCAAATTCATGTCCCAGGTCTCAGTTTCTACATCTATCAAATGAGGTTAATGGCCAAAAATGGATATAGTACTATGTGGTTTCCATAAAGTTTTTTTTTTAATAAAGTCACATAATAAGTGCTATGGAGCTCTGAGCCTAAAAAAGGTAAATCGAAATGCCTGTAAAAGGTTCATAGATTGTGTGTCCTCACCTGGCAACCCTCAGCAGGGTCTGGCACTAGGTGGGAGCTTGGCCAGGTTAGCGGCCCTGAGTCCACTTGGGTGGAAAGAGGCCATGAGAAATCACTCTGTGGTTTTCTAATTTTACTCCTCCGCAGACCTTCTTCTCCAGGCAACCGCACATACAATGCCAGTTTAGTTTTTTTTTTTTTTTTTTTTTTTTTTTTGCCAAAGCAGCCATCCAACCTCTTCTGGCAGAACCGCTCTGGCCTGGCCCTATTAGTCTTGGAGGACCTGGGGCACTGGGCCTCATGTTGGCATGGGCTTGTTATGCCAGCTGGAGGCACAGCACACCTGTGGGGGTCTGGGTCTGGCTGGGCGGTGGCTAAGCTGGAGTTCTAATTGCTTGCGGGTGCCCCAAGGCGAGCCAGCATGACCTCATCCCTGTACTTTCCCAGGGATCTGTGACTCTGAGTAGAAGGTGTTTGCACAGCTGCAGAGACCCATGGGGACAGTTTCTCTTACCTGGGGGGAGGAGGGTCACCTTTCTGGCCTCTAGAGTGGGGGCAGGGCTCAGGTTCTGCTCCTTGCTCTGAAACCCTGGAACTCTTCTACTGCTGTCTTCCCATTTTGCTCCGCATTTGGCAAAACTGTTGTTTTAAACAAGAAAACTGAACAACACATGGACTGTGGTTTTTAGACTTCCCATCTCCAAGAACATGATAGGAACCAGGAGGCCCTGCTGCTACATCTTCAAGGCCTGATTCTGCAGTTCTGCCCTAGGCAACGACTTTACTGAAGAGGGGAGCTGCCAAATTTGGGGTGGGGGTGATGGTGGAGGCCCAGTCCTAGCCAGAAACAGCCTCTATTCCTGATGTCTGGGTCTCTTCTCCAACAGGACCCAGGACCCAGGTCAGTCCCAAGGGTGAAGCAGGGTGTATACCACTCTCGAGTATGTCAGAGTTCGGGGTAATGGTCTCTTCCTTACTCCCCCTCAGATCCCTAAAAGTATGAGCTTTTCTTTACAATTGGGGATTCAGCAGTTTTTGTACTTAAGATTCCATTTCTCTGGAGAGTAGGATCAAATCTGCTTCTAGCACAAAGGGCTGGCTATCTTCCAGTGGTGGCTTGGATGAGTGGGACCGTTGCAATGTGTGGATGTGTGGAAGTGGGGACAGAATCCCATCTTGAACTGCTTGGTCATCACACCCAAACACCAGATCTGGAGAGAAAATTAGTCTTGTGACTGAGCAAAAGGAAGAGAACTAATGAATCCCATTCATGGACCTTTCTGGAAGCAGGAAACTTCAAAGAATATAGGAGTGCAGTGACTGACCTATCTTGGGAGCCCTTTGCTGCCTTTTCTCCTTATGCATGTGTGATGTCTGTGGGAGAGCCTTTTTGGGGATATGGACCCAAATGCATTGTTCCCTAGAATCTGTTCCATGGAGCCTTTGCCCTTGGAATTTTTTATTTAATTAGGAAAAGGTTTCACAGTAAAAAATAATTGAAAAGGTTACATTCTCTATTTGGTGATTCATCAGGCACACTGACAACTCAGGACATACTTAGGAAAATGCATTCATTTGAATTTTGTTTTCCAAGTTCATTTGATAATGCAATGCCAACTTTGTACAAGAGCTGTGGAGTACACTGTAGGGAGTACAGATTTCCTGGAAGATGTTTCTTGATTTTTCTGATGAGTAGAGTCTTCTCTTCAAGCCTGGAAGTTACCCTTTCTCAGGGATTGGGCCTTCTGGGATGGGTATTCTATGCTAGCTCTGAATGGGGTTTGCAACCTTCCCCTGTATATCAAAATAACTTGTTTCACCTTCAAAAAGCAGAAATAGGTGGCGCAAGGAGTCCTTTAGAAAAAGGACTTTCTGACCTTGATGATAAAGACTTGGGGCCAGGTATAGAGATCTCTCAAAAAGGCATGGATAGAGCACTCATATGATCCAGCAATAACATGTCATGACATCTAGATTCCAAAACAGAAAAATATGAACTCAAAAGAATCTATGCACACCTATTTCCATAGCAGCACTTAGTACAATAGCCAAGATAATGGAAGCAACCTTTTTATAGCCCAACTACAGATGAATGGATCAAGAAGTTATGGTAAAAACAACAATAACAAGAGAAGTTGTTCTCTACAAGCACAGAGAAATACTACACATTACATATGTATGTACATATGTATAGGAAGGACATAATCATGCAATTTTCCACAACGTAGATATAACTAGAGGTTATCGTGCTGAGTGAAGTCACTCAGAAGGAAAGGAATACATAAAGAATGACCTTGATCATATATGAGAGTTAAGGAAGGCCAGAGAAAATGAAATTGAAAAATTGTTCCTGAACTGAATTTGCCAGGGACAGGGAGACTTGAAAGGGAGAGATCTTTGGGCCTTTGGTGAGGTGTTGGATTCCCTCTGAGATGCTTTTCCCAAACTGCTTAGCAGACAGAACCCTGAAGAGCTATTTGTTCCAAAGATCCCCAGAGAGCAATTGTTCCAGGGATTCTCCTTGAGGCTGAAAACTTCTGAGACATGACCACACCAGAGATAGGGAAGGACAGCACAAAGAGGGATGCTATCCCCCATGCTTCTTTTTTGTTTTGTTTTTGTCTTTTTAATATCTTTATTTAAACACTTTGATTACAAATATGATTGTAGTTGGGTTTCAGTCATATAAAGAATACCCACCTGTTGACTTAAATAAAGATGAAGCTGGATGGAGATGAAGGCCTTTGTCCGACATCCCAGGCCACATGGCTTCAACCCCCACTAACCGGCAGGTCCGGAGGTTCATGAGAGCGGCAGGTAGAAATTTCACTCACAGGCAGGCTTCATGAGAGATAACATTTTTATTCAGCCCAAGCCATCAGAAGTGGCTGCTACCTTTCAAGCATGCTATTGTTAGCTAACCCAAAAACTTCTTTCATTCATGTCATCTCTGACCTACATGCTGGCCAGAATCCAAAAGATCCAAAGGGGCAAAAGGGCCAGAAAGCCAAAGACCACAGACCTATATACCCTTCCAAGACCCCTCCCAGGAAATGGGCAGGGTCTTGCAGGTAAAGTAAATGTAATATCCGTTTCCCCAGGCCCCGCCCATGAATGTGCTGGGCTCAGGTAGTTACCTGTACCCCTGGGTGAACCCATACCCACCTTCACCAGAGCAACATTCCCATCACCAATACCCCAAATCTCCCACCACCTTACCCCTCCCACCTGTATTTGAGACAGGCTTTCTACTTCCCTCATTCATTCACATTGTTATTATAGCTGTTGGTGTAGTTATTTCTCTAACTGCACTCACCACTGTGTGGTGAGCTTCATATCATGAGCTGGACCTTCCAGTCCTCATCTCTGCTGTCTCTGAGAATTATTACAAAAATGTCTTTTATTTTTCTTAAAACCCATAGATGAGTGAGACAATTCTGTTTATATCTCTTTCCCTCTGTTTTATTTCACTCAGCATGATAGGTTCCATGTACATCCATGTATAAGAAAATTTCATGACTTCATCTCACTTGATGTCTGCATAATATTCCACTGTGTATATGTACCACAGTTTCTTTAGCCATTCATCTATTGAAGGGCATCTTGATTGTTTACAGATTCTGGCTATTGTAAATAGCAATGCAATAAATATAGGTGCAAGGAAGGGATTTTTGAATTGTATTTTTGTGTTCCTAGGGTATATCCCTAGGAGTGGTATAGATGGATCATATGGAAGATCAATTTCCAGTTTTTTGAGGAATCTCCATATTGTTTGCCATAAAGGCTGGACTAGATGGCATTCCCACCAGCAGTGAATGAGAGTTCCTTTCTCTCCACATTTCACCCAGCACTGATTGTTCTTGTTCTTTATGATATGTGCCAGTCTCTGTGTGAGATGGTACCTCATTGTTGTTTTGATTTGCATCTCCCTGATGATTAGTGATGTGGAGCATTTTTTCATGTGCCTTTTGACCATTTGTATTTCTTCTTTGTCAAAGTGTCTGTTCATTTCTTCTCCCAATTTTTTGTTTTCTTTTGTTTTGTTATTTTGGGGCCAAACCTCGTGAAGCTTACGGTTTACTCCTGGCTATGTACTCAGAAATTTGCTCCTGGCTTAGGGGACCATATAGGACACCAGTGGATCCAACTGAAGTGAGTCCTAGGTCAGCTGTGTGCAAGGCAAACGCCCTACCACGATGCCCCCACTCCATCCACCCCCATGATTCTTAATTGGGCTCAACCTCTTCCCTCTCAAAGAGTTCTGGTTATTATATCTATCAATACTGCCTTACTCCAGGACACTCCTAAATCCCATTGTTTGTGCTGAGCTTCTCCTAGTACCTCACTTACCTCTTGGATATTTTGATTGCTTCCATTATCTTACCCTTTAGATATCTCTGTTCCTCTTTAATCCTATATAGCTTTGCTGTAAGGAAATAAACTGTCTCTGGTTATCAGCCCAGTATGGTTCTTCCCTGGTCATGTTGAGGGGAGCATACTTAGTCTTCAAAGGTGATGGGAGAAGGAAATTGACCCTTGCTGGCCAAGATGTTGGCATAGTGAGGGAAATGGGTACACTGATGATTGGTTGGAGTTGGAATGATGCATGTAGTAAAACACTATTAGAAGTATCATATATCACAGTACCTCAATGAAGATAAACTTGGGGTTAAGAAAATAAAGATAAGGGCTTGAACACATGTTTTAAATATACAAGATCCCAATTTTGATCTTGGTAGCTGCTGTCTCATAGGGGCCAAATAGCACTGAATCAAGTGGAGGAAAACCTTGAATTATCTGCCTGGTTGATAGAGTATAACATTGAATGGCCTTCATTCCCTGAGCATTGTTTGAATTATTGTTTTGAGGCCCACACTGGCTGTCCTGGTTCTTTGCTCCAGGTTTGCTCCTGGAAGTGTTCAGGGTGGTGCCAGAAATTATTTAAGGTTGGACCATGTGCAAGGCAGATGAATACCTTAACCCCTATAATATCTCCCTAGTTCCCCTGAGATATTTTTGGAAGTCCCCTACTCAAAATATCTTTAGGCTCTGCCTGTAATTTAGTCCCACCAAGCTTGACCACTCTATGCTTCTGCACAGTTTCCCATCAGGATCTGTTATGCCAAAATGATGGTTTAGGGCATCTGAATGGAAAGCTAAGAATCAGAGATATCTTCAGTGACTCCAAAGCAACAGGGATTCTCACCAGTCCTGTAACCTTGAGGAGCACATTTCTAGGAATGCATTTTTGATGTTTTTAATGATTGTGTGGACATCATTATTGTTGCCTCACCTCATCATAATCCATGAGATCCCTTTGAACTTAATACTTCTGTTTTTTATCTCCTGTCCAAAAAGTACCTATCTGTGTTCTGTTCACCTACATCCTACCTGCCACCTCTAAGCTATATTTAAAATCCTGACGAGACATTCTGTCCACTTGCAGCTATACTTGTAAAGAATTCTGGGTTTATTACCATCTTAGCCCTCAAGACCTGTTTGCAGGGAGAAAACACAGATTAACCCATTGTTCCCCTCTCCAGCTCACTAGTACTTTGATTAATGTCTGCTATAGATTTACTTTGAAAGTAAATCTCTCTCCCAGGTGAGACAACCTGTGAAGTTAGGCATTGGGGTTTCCCAGTCTTGAGAAATGGACCAAGTAAGAAAGCATCACCCTTGGTACTTTCTCTGCTGACCCTTCCGTGGGGTTGACAGACAATTCCTGAGGTCAAAAGCAAACAGGCTTCAAATGAGAAAATGTGAGGTCTTAGAGCATTGGTTGGCCAGCATTCCCTTCCTCTGATTGGTTCTTCTATAGGAAGGGACAGAGATGCCACCACTATCCCTCCCATCACCCTCACATACGCTTGTAATTATAGGGAAACTGTCTGGTGGTGTGATACTTGTGTGTTTGACTTGTGCTTCTCTGTTGCTTTCTTGGAGGGTAAGGACTGAAGACAAGCACAGTATTAAATGACGTCAATAAAAGCCTTTGGACTCAATCTGTGTTTATATGATGGTAAAAAGAGAAACAAATTCCACTCTGAGGTCACATAAGGTCACTTATTCAGCTGATCCCCGCCCTCTCAAAAGAAGCTTCCAGCTGATAACTCTAAGTACATTAAGGGTCATTTGTGGATGACTTTGCATATTCATTCATTTCTGGCATAAAAGCTCAGTTAAGGGACATTTATCTTACTGGGCAGAAATATACCTATGCTTCCCTTTCCAGAACTAAACTAGGATGGGCTTAAGTGATGCTTCAAAGACACCACCCAAGGGGGGCCGGGCGGTGGCGCTGGAGATAAGGTGCCTGCGCTAACCTAAGACCGACCGCGGTTCGATTCCCGGTTCCCGATATGGTCCCCCGTGCCTGCCAGGAGCGACTTATGAGCGCATAGCCAGGAGTAACCCCTGAGCGTCACCGGGTGTGACCCCCCCCAAAAAAAAAAGACACCACCCAAAAGGAACTTCAAAAAGTAATTTGTAAGGTGTGAAGACAGATCCAGTGCTATAGATATGCCCTCAGCAGTCTCACGATACTCAGAAATGTTGCTTCTTCATGATGAGCATCACGTGTCTGCTTGACTCTGTTCACTGGGTCACTGTGTACTCTCAGTAGCCTCTCTTCTTTTGTCTGCCAGCTTTTCCATTGAAGCTCAAGTGTGTTGCTATCTGGATGACACCTGGAGAAACAAACACAGAAACACAGAATCTCCTGGGAACTGGGGGAGCCAAAGAAAGCCAGAGTCATCATAGTGCCAGATACATCCAGGGGGATTTCCCCTTTTCCAGAAGCCCTGAGTGGTGATTTGTCTAAAAAGGAAAAAAAAAGGAAAGAAAAAAAAAGAAAAAGAAAGAAAAAAAGAAAAAGAAGCCTTATGTGCAAACAAACAGGAAAAGTCCATCTGAAGGTCACACTTTCTTGCTCAAATCTTGGGTCCTGCTGCTTGATACTTCCAACGTCAACTTGGCCAACAGTGAATGTGAGCAAGAGTTTAAAAAAATTGAGTAATCAGCCACCTGGATTTCATAACAATATCTGGCCCTGGACTTTGAGTGAGACCTTAAGCAACTCTTTTTATGTGGGAGGGCTCAAGTCTGAAGGAATTCAACCAGGTGTGAGCGAGAAACACCCAAGCTTGTGCTCTCACATGAGCTGTGTGGCACTGGTCATTGTCACAAAGTAGATATTTAGCCAAGTCTTTGGCTCTGAGAGCTCATTGTACACTCAGTGCTGAAGCAACTCTGAAGGTATCCAGATAAAATTTCCTCTGGAAATCAAATGCATGACACAATTAAATAAGCCAAAAACCTCAGAAGGGAATGAATCCCCAAATGCCAACAATAACCAACAGCTCACGTGTGTCCAGCAGATCCTTTAGCAGAAAAATGCAGGGATGTTCCTAGTTATGATATTTATGAGTAAAGATCCCTGTTGCCAGGGGAGGTTAGGTGGAGAGTGAGGAAGGTCTCTGTGCTTTGCCTGACAGGAGCCAATATAAGATGGAATATGTGTTATGTTGAAAGGCCAGGCAGAGGCTGTTTCATGGGCATATAATCCAGTCATGTCTGGTCACCATAACAAAGGCCTTCAACTTAGTGAAAGAACTGGTTTGTGTCACACAGATTAGGAGGCTGGACAAGAATAAAGTGTGAGGAGTTTGGTTTATTCTGAGGCCTCTCTCCTGGGTTAAATGCATATTCAGTGTCCATAACAGTGTCTCTGAGCTTGTCTGGGCTGGGTTGGCTGACTGGCATTTTCTCTCTCTTTCTTTCTCTCCCTCTCCCTCTCTAAGACCTTAGAAAAACATGATCATACCAGAGTGGAGCCATCTTAAACACTTTATTTTGACTTCTTTCAGAGAATCTGGGTTCCAAATAAGTCACATTCTGAAACAGATAGTAGTTAGAACTTCAAGATACAAAATTGGGAGCATTAATTTCAGCCCCAAATAACTTTTAAGCAAGACTAGCATTGAATGGATGTTGAAGAAAGAATAACTGCTCACTAATCACACATTTCAGAGGGAGATGGAGGAACTAAAAAGAGCCAGCATGAGTTGAGATATATGTGTTTGATTGTGTGTGTGTGTGTTGGGGTATATATGTGCATATGTGCCCCAAAGCCAAGTTTTCCAGAGTTTGTCATGAGGGGAAAAAGTAGAGGAAAAAGGGAGAAGGAAGTTGGAGGGAAGCAGGTAAGACTTTGACATCTTCAGATGGAGAGAGGCACAAGGCCCCTGAGGACCTGTAATGTGGTCAACTCTGCATTTAGAAATAGTGTCTAGAAACTTGGCTGAGGATAAAATGAGTAGAGAAAGGGCCTGAAAGGAAACATGTTAGAGAAGGAAAACAGTCAGGAATGGGATCTGAGTCACTAGATTTAAGTTCAAGTACACTTTCTTTATTCTTAATGGAAATGATTTCAACTCAAAATTTTTAAAAGTTATGTGTTGGGTAATAGTCTCAATGAGTGTTTCTCACTCTTTTTCTGATTTTAACCCCATTTTAACCTGTTTTCATCCTGTGTCCACCCCATCCTATTAGTTTGCTGATTTGTTTTGTGCTGTGGGCCCTCAATTTACACAATTTTCACCTATGGTCCCTTGTTATAGTCTGTGGGCCTACGTGGGAGAACCACTAGTCTGAAAAGAAACTCACCTATTCTTCTCAGTACCCGACTTGTAAGATAAATAAATTGAGGTGAAAGACAATGAATATGGCTCTGTGATACTTCATATACCTTGTATGCAGCAGACTAGCATTCAATTTCCAGTACTAATTTCCGAGTATTAATTTTTAATTAATTTAAAACCAAAAAAAATAAAAGGAAATTGAGGTAAACTAAGATAAATAGATTCTCCAATGGTCAAAAGAGTAGAATTAGGAGGCAGATTAAGTAGTCTGAATCTGAGCCTCATTCTCAGAATCTCTCTTCTACATTAAATCTATTGAGTAACCAAGAGCTATATTTCATATTACTGTTGAATTCATTGTTTGTGATATCCCTGCCTATTTCTAGGGAAAAGAGTTTGTTCCTTAGAACTCTTTAGGTTTTGTAATACATGTCATCCTGTTAATTAATTGATCATACATAGACCCAACCCTTTCCCACTCTCCTTGATTTCCTCAAAAATCTATTCATAGTTCATGTTATTTACTAAATGTCCTCAACATGCTGAGCACTGGAACTGGAGATAAATAGTATTTGAAAGAGCACATTGCTGAACTTTGGAGTTCAAGAAAGAGGCCAGCTACTACTGTGGAAGGAATGAGAAACAGCTCTGCAATTCTCCATATAGACAAGTCTCTTCAGAGTGATGGTGGTTTGGGGATAAAAAAGAGAAAATCCTATCTTTTCTGAAGGGATAAAACCATTGCACACTCCAAAAGAAAGCTTATAGGGAGAGCCCAGAAGAAGGTGGGCAACCATCCTTATGTGAGGAATTAATCCCTGGGAAGACCTACCAAGTCATAGAAAGAAGAAGCATATCTTGGGTCAATGTGATGGGAGGGAAAGACAGATCCATTCAAACAAATTGAATCTCTGAAGGCTTCTTGCATGCCAGCTCATCTTCTAAGTGGTGAACAAATATCTCCATCCTCTAGTCATTTGCTTCCATAGCCTCCCTCCATGTGGATGGGTAGGGTGGAAATCCTTCTAGTCGTTAAATATCATAAAACCTGGCATTTGCTTCTCACCTAGATCTCAACCCCTGTTTGGAAGCCTTGGAATCCCATCATATCCCCACACACTTCACCCCACACCAGGAGAACCCATTTAGTGAGAAATCCAGGCTAAAACAGCTTACAGAATGCTGTCATTCCATTTTCATTCTTTCCTCATTTTTGAGTTTCTAACATCAAGAACACTTTGAGAGTGCATGGGAGCAGTCACCCTTCTTCTCCCCCACA
Organism: Crocidura indochinensis; assembly: GCA_004027635.1. Taxonomy (NCBI): domain Eukaryota; kingdom Metazoa; phylum Chordata; class Mammalia; order Eulipotyphla; family Soricidae; genus Crocidura; species Crocidura indochinensis. Next base: position 14,742 of record PVKC010028100.1, read on the forward strand.
TCTGAAAACATGAGGTGGGAGCTTAGGTCAGGAAATATTGGACTATGCCTGTATCCACCCAAATTAGAGGGCCCTGCAGAGAGAAACTGGTCTCTGTGGAACGTGGGTAGGCTTCAAAGCAGCCCTTGGGGAGTTATCAGAAGTATCTGAATAACATGTACATGTGAACAAGCTTGAATTGTCCATTAACACATACCTTCTGTAAGGATGCCACTATGCAGATATTTAAGACTGAGCCAGACAAGCATGTATGTGTCTTTTGAATATATACACTTGTTAGTGTAATAACACTCCATTATCATGAAGTCAAGTCAAAGTCAGAAGTTAAAGAAGGGACTTATCCTACAAAGCAGTAAAAGTCAAAGATAGACATTGTTCTTGTGTGTGAAAGATTCCCTCATCAGCCTTGCTTTTTTGTGAGTGCATATGTGTGTGTTTGTGTGCATAGGAGCATATCTGTGTGATATGAGTTATGTGAGAGTGAGTCAGTGCACATCTGTGAACATGAATGGATATGTGTAGAAGGCCATGTGTGTGTTGTGTATAAGAAGTGTATGTGTATATTTGGATGCATCTGGAGAATAGAAATTCTAGATTCCTAGATTCCAGAAATCCCTAGATTCTTGTTGAGGTTGAAGTAACTTTCCAGGAATTGCTGTTGGCTCATGCAGGCACTGGACTAGCTAGAATAACTGACTAGTCTAAGCTTAAGGACCAGTGTTTGTCCTCTGTGGGGCAGTTTGCATGAGAGATGTTCTCAATGAAGCTTTCTGAAGGATTCTATGCACTGTCTTCACATGGGCTGGTCTTACCCTTTTCTTCATTGA
>PVKC010028101.1:0-15545 GCA_004027635.1 Crocidura indochinensis
AAAAAAAAAAGGATAGCATGGAGAGATAGCATGGAGGTAAGGCATTTGCCTTGCATGCAGATTGACGGTGGTTCGAATCCCAGCATCCTATATGGTCCCTCGAGCCTGCCAGGAGCGATTTCTGAGGATAGAGTCAGGAGTAACCCCTGAGCGCTGCCCAGTGTGAACTACCCCCCCAAAAAAAAGAACACCCCCCCTTCGTAATTGGCAAAAATAGGTTTGGTGTTTACATTTATAAGACAGCAACTTCATCAAGGCATACAAGAGCTACATTAAAAAAAAAAATCTTAGAGGGGCCCGGGAGATAGCATGGAGGTAAGGCGTTTGCCTTTCATGCAAAAGGCCATTGGTTTGAATCCCGGTGCCCCATATGGTCCCCTGTGCTTGCCAGGAGCAATTTCTGAGCATGGAGCCAGGAGTAACCCCTGAGCACTGCCGGGTGTGACCCAAAAACAAAAACAAAAAAAATCTTAGAAAGAAACAAATGCAATATACTTCTAAAATGGTAGTTTCTTGTGGTCATATACAGAAAAAAGAAACATCTCATTGTTAAGTCTTCCCTCGTTTATTATTCTGTACATTCTTTTGCTCCCTCCAAAGTAAAAAAGTAATATTTAGGCACCCCAAATCACTAATAGATAATAAATGCTAATGACAAATGGTTGTTGGGGAAAAGTATTAGCACCATTATTGTCCAAAAAGAAGATACAAACTTATTTATTATCACATAGGTTACATATTATTTACATATGAAAAGTCATGCATTTAGAATAAAATTATGCCAAATATTATCTTAACTAAGTGATCACACAACACTAATTATGAGACAAGTATAATGTCCTCCTTAATTTTTATTACTAGTCATCCTATTTTCATTGTTTATGACTATCCTGAGAGATTATTTGAACACTTACTGAACATGTATAACATTTCTAATTATAAACAAGATCTTAAAAAAATAACATAATGGGCAATATTTTGCATAACAATTGCCATGAATTCAGTTACCAAAAATATGACAGGGATAGGAACAAATTTATGATTTATATCTCTCATATGTAGAATTTAAATGACCGTAAGAACATTTTAAATAATCTGTTTATAAAGACCCACAGATCTGAGTTTGTCAAAGGTGCAAATGAGAGAGCGAATAAAAGAAGACCTAGAAATAGTAGTTGCAGTAGTGCTGGCATTCTGAAGATGATATATTGTATCAGATTTTCATGCATATTTTTATAAATTGGAAGAAATAGAAAATAAAAGAAAGAAATTAATGACAATAACCTAAATTTTTCAAAGTTATTCCAGAATATAGAAGACTAGAGGCCAGAGCAATAGCACAGCAGTAAGGCATTTGCATTGTATGCAGCCAACATAGGACAAACCCTTGTTCAAATCGTATCATCCCATATGGTTCCCCAAGCCTGCCAGGAGGAACTTCTGAGTGCAGAGACAGGAGTAACCCCTGAGCACTGCTGGATGTGACCCAAAGAAACAACAACCAAAAAAAAAATGCAAAAAAAAGAGAAGAATATAGAAGACTAAACTGAGCAACAATGAAATACAATTTGTTTGCCTAAATTAAATTTACAGCTGAAGAGATAGTATAGGGGTTTATAGGATTGCCTTGCTATTGTTATTTTGGTCCTGGGTACCACATATGATCCCCTCATAGCACAGGAGTAATCCCTAAACATAAAAGAAAAAAAAAAAACAGAAGTCAACCTGAGCACTTCCCAGGTTTGTCAAAAAAATAAAAGTATAGACACTTTATTAGAAAAGTGCTATATTTCAACTGCCATTGTAATATTGAAGAATAAATTTATCATAATATATGTATTTATAGATAAAGTTCAGGGGCCGGAGAGATAGCATGGAGGTAAGACATTTACCTTGCATGCAGAAGGACGGTGGTTGGAATCCCAGCATCCCTGATGGTCTCCCGAGCCTGCCAGGAGCAATTTCTTCAGAATTTGTGTGTCATCCTTCTGCAGGAGCCATGGTAATCTTCCCTATATCGTTCCAATTTTTGTATATGTGCTGTCGAAGCGAGCACTGCCAGGAGCGATTTCTGAGCATAGAGCCAGGAGTAACCTCTGAGTGCTGCCGAGTGTGACCTATAAACCAAAAATAAATAAACAAAATAAAAAATAGAGATAAATTTCAATAGCACCTATAAGAGATGATCATATCTGAGAAAAGGATAAAAATGATAGCAGTAATAAATATATAAAGGGACAAAAATATAAAACAACAGTAGCAGTTTTTATGAATTATTGAGTTAGGTAAGAAGAACATTTATCCCTTTTACTATTATGACAAATCTATATTTCTTTTTTTCTTTTTTTTTTTTGGTTTTTGGATCACACCGGGCAGTGCTCAGGGGTTACTCCTGGCTCCATGCTCAGAAATTGCTCCTTTCAGGCACGGGGGACCATATGGGGCACCGGGATTCCAATCGATGGCCTTTTGCATGAAAGGCAAATGCCTTACTTCCATGCTATCTCCCGGGCCCCTATATTTCTAAAATATCTTTAAAGTACGATGAAAGAAAATCTAAATGGACTTTAAAATAGTAAGTTTAAGGAAAAAAGAGCAGTAAACATTAAAATGCTTGATAATCATAGCACTTAAAACAGGTGCTATTGACGTTTTAATCAATAGAAATATAATTAGTGCAATCTAAGCTACACTCACTCTCTTTAAAACCAAATTTTGCAAATCCTTGACATATATAGCAAGGCATTAATATGCAGAAATGAATAAATATACATAAATGCTGTGGTTATCACAATCAAGATGAAGAACTAATCAATCAAATGCCAAACTATCCTAATGACACTTTGCAAACATCTCCTTCCCTGCCTTCATTAACAATTCTCATCTCCTGGTAAAATGTGATCTCTTTCTGCCTGTTTCAATTTAGATTTTTACATATTTTTCCTTTACTTCATAATTGTTTTGAGGCACATTCATACAATTTTTTGTCATGGAGGGGGTTACACACCTAGCTGTGCTCAGGACTGCTCAGCCATCACTCCTGGCAGGGCTCTGTGGAACACACGGGATCAAACACAGGTCAGCTGCAAGCAAGTTAAATGCTAACCCACTGTACTATCTCTCAGGGTCCAAAGACATAATTTTTTAAGAATGAATAATTCAGAACTTAAGCACTGCCAAGAGTTGTCCCTGAGTGCATTGCCACTGAGTTATCACTGAATGCATTCAGTAAACCCTGAATACAGCTGAGTGGCAGACCAAAATAACAACAGAAAAAGATCACTATCTTTGAAGTCAATGGAAAATAGGTCAAAAATCTTCATGAGCCTTGCTTATCACTTGTATGAAATAGAGTACACCTGAGTAATTTATAAGAATTTTTCCCCATAGAGGTAGACAGGGAAGAGGGCAGAGGTGGGGGGAGATTGGAGGAAAAGTAGGGATATTGGTAGAAAAAAGTGTGCACTGGTGAAAGATGTATGTCATATGACTGAAACTCAATCATGAACAACTTTGTGAACTATAAATAATTTTAAAAAAATGAGATCACACCTGTAGAAAGAAAAGAAAACACATAAAAATGATGTATTATGAACAAAAAATAGAAAAATATTTTTTTTCAATCTCAAATATTCTTATATCTGGGCCTTTAATGTCACTTTGGATGTCTCAAACTGCAACCCTACTTGGCTGAGAAGGTAGTTCCAGGTCGTCAATTGTTTTCCTCTTATAAGTCTTTTATGGACATTATATTCCTATGAGTAAGCCAACTACATACCAACTATTGAATTCTATTCTTATTTTAATATTTTGGGGACACATTAACAAGATTTTATTTTATCTAACATAAAATTTTTAAGTTAAGTTTAAAAAAAACATTAGTCTCGATGCTTCTGAGTCAAACTCTCTGACTTCCACTTATAAAGAATGCACTTTTATTTAAATTTTAAGTAGCTTTCTTCTTTTAGAAATCAATTTCAATATCCTCTGCTATATTCTTTTATCTTCCTATTTTGACCATTTACATAAATTTGTCTCATGAACTGTTACTATATTTCTTCATATTGTTAATCCTAATAATTTATTTAGAAAGCAAAACATACTAAAAATGTTTATATTTACCCAAACAAAAACAAAGAGTCATAGAGGGAAGATAGAGTTAACTATTTTTTAAATTAAAAGAAACCGGTATTTGGAACAAACTCAAATTACTGTGAGTTTTTAATGCATGTTAGAATTATAGTGCATTTCCTCTGTCATAAACCAAGTCCCACTACTGATAAAATTTTGTTCATCCTTCAAGAATTACTGAGCTACCTAATAACCAGAAGAAAAAATAAAAGCAGAGGTCCAATCTAGAGTAAAACTTATTTTTATGACAATAGTCCCCTTCTGATCTTGTTTCCTTTATAATGGCCTCCATTTTGTATTCTAGTGCTTCCTTACTTCATGCCACGACCTCCCACTACACTTGTCTGATTTTCATCTATGATCTCATTGTAATATCCTGGGACACAGGAGGCCATTTGGCCCATGATTGACCCAACAATGGTTTAGATATTAGAGCAAGCAAGAAGTTTGAGTTAAGTAGACCGCCTGCTTCTACTCTTAGACTTCGCTGATTTTAGAGGTCTTACACTTGTAGACTCAATTATTTCAGAAGGAGTCAGATAATAATTGCATCATCATTAACCACAGCATTACAACTAATAATTTTGGGTGTTTTCTATATACTGAAAGTTTTTGAAATTTTTTAATTAAGTCTCAGAACAACTCTATCTTATAGATGTTATCATTACCTTAATTTCATACTCTAGTAACCTGACATAAAGGGAGCATAAATAACTTCAAAGATTTCATATAAATATGAAATATATGAAATTCCCAATATATTGTAAAATCTTAGTTCCATTTCAGTTTACATATTAGTAGATTGCCAAGTACTAAGTTTCTGTTTCAGTAAAGAAATAATTACTATGACTGACAGATTATGTCAACTCAAAATGTAATCAATCCCCCCAAATACCAATATGTTATTATTTAAAGACCATATAAGTGAATTTTTCAATTCATATTGCTGGGATTTAAGCAAAGTGATAAATATCAGAAAGAAAACTTTGAACTTTGTGAGATAATAGAAAAAGCATGTTAGCTACATCACAAGTTTAAGGTTTATTGTCAGACACTTCATCTTCTCAACAGAATTTCATAACTTGGCTTAAATATATATGATATATAGTTGTATATTTAGAAACTAGTCAGGCATGAGAAGTTAAACTAAAAGGTACTTATAGTAGTTAATAGAATAGACATTCATTAAAAAGATAAAACCAGTATCTTTATCTATCTAGGGAGCATAAACACTAATCCTACACTAATAATCTGAGAGCTGGCATATCATTATAATCTTCACTTTAAGTGTGTGTTTTATAGACTGTGATAAATTGAATTCTTAACAAACTTTACTTATTGTCTGTAGATCCATTCTAATTTAATTTAAACAAATAATTTTACTAGGTGACATATATCTCACATTTTATTTCTCAAATCTCTAAATTAAGAGATATGATACAGAAATAATTGGAGAATTCATAAATCTTCCATAGCTCACAGGAAAAATATTACATCACAAACAATATGGTTTCCATGTGGGATTTTAGATGCATACTGATTTAAAGATTTAAAGAATTCTTTCATAGTGATTCACTCCATAAGTTCTTTCTTCAGCAAAATGAGTTGGTTTGAGGATTATGACAAGAGAACACTATAAATTTGTTCACATAGTAGCTTTAATAATGGCTGTTGAGTAAATATATCATCTTATTAGAAAAATACAGTTTCTAATACTTGATATATGATCAATAATATAGTGAATGAACTCTCTCAAATCGCAAAAATAAAAAGAATAATTCATTTTGCATTGGAAAGAGAACATACACATTCACTGACCACCATGAACCCATTTATTCATGTGCTCTTCTACTCAGTATTGTCTAAGAAATTAATTTTCTTGATATGTTATGTTCATTGTTATAATTCCAAAGCACTTACCTTAATAAAAATTTTTGATGGATGTTTTTTATGGGATTCACTTGTACAACTACTGTTCTTTGAGAATATACTATATTAAGATATAAGATGAATAGATAGAATAACTTACTGTATAATTCATCTAAACATAAATTTGTTTTTAACATTTCCTCATTATCTACATGTGATCACTTTTATTTTATTTCACTCTTATCTTTCCAACAGCCTAATACAATGCATCTGACTAACCCTTATGTTCCCAGCTTTGAACTCAAGCCTTCAAACAAATGCTTGAGGATTTGAAACATACATTTAATTTTACAAATATTCTACCCAAAAACCTCCAATCACTAATTTCCTTAGCATAAAATTTATATAGTTAACATAATCATGTCTAAAAAAAAGTAGCTAATATTTTCTACTTCTACAAAATTATTCTTTATGGTCTCAGCCTTCTCTAATCATGCCTGTCTTTCTTTAAAGCACACTAAGATTGTTTCAGTCTCAGATACTGCATTCGCTACACTCCCTGCCTGAAATCTTGCTCTAGATTTTACATCAAGTGATCCTTATATTTTGTTTAATCATTTCTATTTAGTCTAAGCTTTATAATACTTTATATGTATATATATACTTTTGATAGTAAGCTCTTCCATTATTTTCCATTCCACACATATAATCACATTTATCACCTTATCCAACTTTTTATTACAGGGTCTACTAAATATTACATTGTATATAGTAGACTTTTTATCTAACAGACCTTCCACAGAGTAGTGGTGTTATTGATATTGACATTCATTACTTTACTTCCATGAACAAAGTTAATACCTGAGAAAAGAGTTTTCAAAGACATTTTTGAGTAATTAAAAGTGGTGTAACTATTAATGAATAAAATTAATACAGTAGACAAAATTTTATACTATCTCATATTTAAAGTATATATGAAGAAGAGGTTAAGTAATATATTTCAGGAATTTGTTGAACACATACTGGGAAGGATGTGAATATTTTTTATCTTCCTCTAATATGTCTTTTCCTTTTTCTTTGTTCCATTCAGCTGCTGGAGTTCTTGGCTATTATGAAAATTCTTTCCTAGAGAAATCTTTATTCAGCCTGCTGTTTCTGAGAATGTAGAGAACAAATAAATAGTAGAAATGTTTTTCTTCATCTTCTGTTGCTTTCTAGCCTACACTTTTATGTATATTTCAGCATCTTTAGTATTTATGCAGCATTTTTTTCATAACCCTTTACTTTTTTCTCCCATCCCCTAATTCCTTTTCCTCAATGACCTTAGTTCTATTAACAGTGCACATGATTTGTCTTTTGCTTTCTTTATTATTTTTTTGGATTACCAACTTTATATCCTTATGTTGAACATGGGTTAAATTACCCAATACTATTTTTTAACATTCATTGATCTTTTTAAGTTCCTCACATCTTATTGCAAATGGCAATATGTCTTTCTTTACAGCTGAATAATATTCCATAGTATAGATTTACCACATCTTCTTCAGCCAGTCATGTACTGAGTAACAATTTTGCTTCCATATTCAAGTCCATGTGTAAATTCAATACACATAGATTTTACATATAGCTATATAAAATGCTGTAATCAGTGTAGGAGTTTTCAAACAATGCTTCAAATATTTCAAACAATGTTTTCATATTATTCATAGATATCCAAAAGAAATTGCTGGATCATATGTAACTATTTTAGGTACTTAAGGAAGGTCTGTGGTGTTATCCAAAATGGTTGCACCAATTTATATTTCCACCTATGGTGCACAGAGTTCCCTTTTCTTCACATTCTCCTCAACACTTGTTATTACAAGTTCTTCAAATTTCACAGGAATGAGGTAATATCTTATATATCCTAATTTATATTTCTCTGGTGATAGATAATTGGTGGTAATAATTTTCATATTTTCTTGACGATAACTGTTTCTTCTTTTTTCTAATTTTATTATAACACTGTGTTTTACCAATATGTTCATAATGCAATTATTTCACACATTAAATGTTCAAACAAATCCCATCACCAGTGTGACCTTCCCTTCACCAGTATCCCCAATTATCCACCCACCACCATAACCTGTCTCATGCAGGCACAAACAAATTTACTCCATATTGTTAGTTACAATACAAAGTAAATAGAATTACAAAACTTAGACCAACAAAATTCAATTTGAAATGAAATATCTCCCCATGGCAACTAAACTCAGTGTCTAAGGATTTTAGTAGGCTGTGTTTGATAGTAGTTCAGTCGCTGAGGCTCACTGAGGTTGGTACATTGCTATGCAACTTTTCCACCAGATTTCCTATGATACTACTGGGGTTGACTATATAATCAACTTTTGAGGTGTTCAGTATAGAAATATCTAAAACAAATTTTGTGGCTTGAAAGTTTGGAGCTTTTGTCATTTTTCTCAGAGGGTGTAGGAGGTGGTGTTTGACTGCTATAGTTCATGTAGAGAGGGGAATCTGTGCATACACCCTTCTTTCTGAGAATGCCATAGAGGTATCAGACTACCTGGGAAGTATAAACAGCCATTATTTCCTTTTAAAAGTTTTGGGGATTTTTGCTCTTTCCTTAAAAATTTTATTGTAATTTTGTTTGATATTACATTAAATCTGCATATCTTTCAGGTATTTTGTCTGTATTCACTAATTACTTCCCTATATATGTCTTTCTATATCTTGGTGTCTTATTCTGTGTCTTTAAACAGTGTATTATTTTGTTGTATAGGTCTCACACTTCCTTAATTAAATATATTTCTCAGTATTTGATTCTTTTGAGCATAATCACAAATGAGATTGTTTTGGGTAGACTTTGGTGAGGGTTGGGGTTTGTGGTATTCACACCTAAAAGTTCTCAGTACTTTTTCTTTTCTTTTTTTTTTGGGGGGGGGTCACACCCGGCAGTGCTCAGGGGTTACTCCTGGCTCCATGCTCAGAAATTGCTCCTGGCAGGCACGGGGGACCATATGGGGCACCGGGATTCCAACCGATGACCTTTTGCATGAAAGGCAAACACCTTACCTCCATGCTATCTCCTGGGCCCCCTCAGTACTTTTTCTAACTCTGCTAAAACTTACTTCTGCAGTACTTGTGGACTGTATGCAGTGTCTGGGATACAACTGGCTATCTTTCCAGCCTCTTATTTTTCTCTCATTGCTGGGGTTCCATATAGTTTAGGTAACATGATTGCTCAGTGTTAAAGTTAATAGCATTGAAATACAAAATTAGTGTCTCTATCACTACCAAAATACAAAAAAAAAAAATCATTACCCACATTATATCTAGATTCACTCACTACCCAATTTTTGAACCATTCTATAGGTTCTGATTGCCTATGCTTTCACTTTTATTTGTCTCTAAATATATTAATTGGTTTCATTTTCTGTTGACTCAGTGCAGTATATACTTTAGTTTTTAAATGTATGAAGATTTTTTTTTTTTTTTTTGGTTTTTGGGTCACACCCGGCAGTGCTCAGGGGTTACTCCTGGCTTCATGCTCAGAAATTGCTCCTGGCAGGCACGGGGGACCATATGGGACACCGGGATTCGAACCGATGATCTTTTGCATGAAAGGCAAACGCCTTACCTCCATGCTATCTCCCGAGCCCCATGAAGATTTTTCTAAATGGTCTTTTTTTATTACATCTAACTTTATAGAAGTTTAAATGAAAATAATAAAATACCTATTTTATCTAAGTAGTCATGCTTATTGATACTTGTTCATGTCTTAAGTATATTCTTGTGTGCTTGAAAATGTGTATATTCAGTTTTGAAAATATTTAAGAATTTGGAAACCGTGATCAAACACAGAGCATCACTCGCCGTTCCTGCATATCTGTTCACTCACTCATCACTTGGCCATGGAACTCTGTTCACCGGTGTCTGCTGCTCTCCAGAATAGAAACACCATTTGGTACATGTTTTCTTTCAGTTACAGCCTCCATCTTTAACAGCCATGTCACTCAATAGTCACCCTGGCCCATCTTCATTAGAGTGAAGCCTACCATCTACGTAGACTTTTGCCTACTGTCCCTCAGGGTATTTCTCATCTAGCAGTCTAGTCCTATTTATGGTTTTCAGTTCATGTCTAATCATGAAATTAAAAAAAAAAACAGCAATATTTCACTGTCTGCCAACTTTCCCTCCCTCCACACTGTTAAACAGTCCTTATACTGAAAGCTGAAAACAAAAGTAGCAATCAGAACAAGCTGTTTCCTTCTATTATACAAGCAGTCAATTATGTTTGATTAGATTTGATTGTGTTTGTCTCTGCGCCAAACCCTATTATTTTATTCTTTTATATTTGTAAATTTTCAGTAAAGATTTATTAAATTATCTCCGTGAATTTTCACTCATTTATAATACAGCATTAATTATTCAGCTTTCTTTGCTATTTCCTGTTTCCAAATTAATCAGCTACTCAACCACCAAACCTCATTTTTTCTTATTCTTTCTCCCATTGCATTTATGCATCCTAGCCATATCTTTTCTGTATTCTCAGGCAGAATATGTAGCAAAATTTCAAATTCTAACACCCAAAACAATGCTAAACTTTAGAATGAAAACTAATTTAAAATTGAACCTTAAATACCTTATTTTTATTGCCTAAAAAAATACACACTTTTAGATATAAATCTTTACTTCTGTTAAAAGCTCACTAATAGAATAGAAAACCCTAAATGCATCTGTACAGTGTGTTGTCTTGGTAGTTTTAATTGTCTCTGTGGGGTATTAACTCCATAAATCTATTTTATAGAATATTGAATTTAAAGTCAGTAAACCCTATGATTGATCATTGACCAAATAAAGTGAACAAAAAGTTTGCATGCTTGTATTTTTCTTCCCTTCATTTGTCAATCACCTGCTTTACATTATTGTAGCAATCTAAGAAGTTGGAATAGCCCTTGATTCAAATATCTATGAGGGAAGGGTAAACTCAGGTACATGAAGATTTGTGTAAATAGGATGTTATTAAAGGGAGTGATGTTGAGTGAAGGAAACCTGAAAGAAAAAAGATTAACAGATACTCATTTGGGAAGTATAAGGAAGCAAAGCAGGGGATTAGTTAAGTCCACATGGAAATAACTCTAGAATTTGACAATTGATCTAGGATATAAAGATGTGGGTGTGAAGGGCTGTGTAAATCTTGGGATATTGGTAGAGGGACTCAGAAATTGTGGTAGTAGTCATGTAATAAACATCATTCAAATAATAAATAAAGTTTGTTATCAATGAAAAATTCAAAATAAAAGATTTATTTTAACAAGTGATAAGTTTACAGATATTTTTTATTTGTTTGTATGTTCTGTTTTGGGACCTCCCCCTAAGGAGTTCAGGGATTACTCCTGGCATTACACTCAGAAATCACTCTTTTCATGAATCATGCAAACCATATAGGGAACTATATAGGATGTTGATATCAAACCCAGATTGTCCATGTGCAAGGAAAATGCCCTATTTACCCTACCTGCTATGCTATCACTCTGACCCCTACAAATATATTTTAGAAAACAATAAGTAATCAGGGTTGGAGCAGTGGTGCAAGTGATAGAGCATTTGCCTTGCAGGCATTGACAGACCACAATTCAATCCTCCATCATCCCATATGGTCCCCTATGCCAGGAGAGATCTCTGAGCCTATGGTCAGGAGTAACCCCTGAGCATCACCAGGTGTAGCCCAAAAAAACAAAACAAACAAACAAAATAAAGCAATCAGTAATCAAGAATTAAATAATACTAAGATTACAATCAAACAGCAGCATAAGAAGTATGAAAAATCATTTTAATTAATTATTTGCTCTATTTTTTACTTGTATTTCTGGTTTTTATTTTGTGAGTCAAGTAATTTAACAGAGAAACAATAAGCAAAACGTATTATTCCTCTACTTAAGACAGTTACAGGCTGTTTTAGTGTTTAAGGATATGAGGCATATCCTGTAAAGGAGCCATTTCCAGATGCTTTTAGGGTTTTTTACACTATTAGTGAGTTTTTACAAAAGGTAAAGATTTCTCTATTATACAATAAAAATAAGGTACTTAAGGTTAAAATTTAAATTACTTTTCAGTGCTCTTAAGGGTATACACCTAACTATTAAATAATATTGAGGTTATCTTTTCATATAAGGTCAGCCTATACTATATTTCACTAGGCTATATAATATTTAGGCAAATATCATATAGGATAAACTATATGCTACTGATAATTTATGGTTCTAATCATTGAATAAATATCAGTATTTAACGTGTAGTGTAGAAAAATACCTAACTATAGAGGTCAACTAAAATTAGTTTATACATTCAATCTATCAATGAGAAAAAAATGATTCAATTATTTTTAGGCATTTATTTCCCTCATGTATATACTATTAATCATTAATTTTATTACCCATTCATCTGTTATCAATTCACAGATGCTTTTAAGGTGTATATTATGTTGCAAATTCCATTAAAGATATTAAAAAATAGTCCAGAATAGAAATTGTATTTAATATAAACTTCATTCATACTTTGTAAATCACACTGCAGTAACTGAAGAAACCATTCTGATGAATATGCCATTTTGGTAAATAAAATTTGTATTTTTTAGTGTTAGTCTCCAATAAGAGCATATTTCCGCATGGAAAACCTCTTCTAAAACATATTGAAGAAATCAGGAAAAACACTCCATCATTTTCGTGGTGTACTCAGGGAATTGACTCCAAAAACAAACACAAAGCCTAAACTCAGCAAAAGTCTTCATAATGAAAAAGAAATAACAATAAAACAAAAAGACGGGGCCCTGGAGATAGCATGGAGGTAAGGCGTTTGCCTTTCATGCAAAAGGCCATCGGTTCGAATCCCGGTGCCCCATATGGTCCCCCGTGCCTGCCAGGAGCAATTTCTGAGCATGGAGCCAGGAGTAACCCCTGAGCACTGCCGGGTGAGACCCAAAAAACAAACAAACAAAAAAAACAAACATAAAAAGACACCCCACTGAATAAAAGAATAGATTCATACATTGCATACCTAAAATTGAGTTGATAATATACACAAAGAATTGGAAAACTCTATAAGGAAACCAATGAAACATGGAAGAACTGAGGCGACCCTTGAAAGAAGAGACCTATCAATAGCCACAGCACATACAAACAAAATGTCTATTATCAGTTATTATCAGGAAATAAAAATCAAAAATTTAAAAAATAGATTTAATCGCCTAATAGCATTATTGGAATAGCATAAATGAATAGGATCAGAACCAATGTATTGGGACACGAAAGATAGTAAAGTCAGTAGAGTATTTGTCTTGTAAGCAGCAGATCTGGGTTAATCTACAACTTTCCAAATAGTCTTCCAAAGATCCCTCTTAGAGTGATCCCTGAACACAAAAGCCAGGAGTAAGCTCTGAGCAGCTCTGGGTATTCCACCCCTTATATCCTCTCCTCAAAAAATAAAAAGAAAAAAGAAAAAAAATTAGTGTGTTGACAGGTATGTACAAAAAAAAGGGGGGGGGTGCAATTATTCACTGTTGATAGAAAAATATGCTCAACTTCTACATAATAACAGGTATAGATATGTCTCAAAATATTAAACCAGAGCTGGAGCAATAGTATAAACAGCAAGTAGGGTGTTTGACTTGATGTGGCCAAAATAGGTTTAATACCTGATATCCTATATGGTACCTTGAGCTCCACAAGGAGTAATTCTTGAGTGCAGGGCCAATGATTTCTAATGTTTTTTTAAAAAATAATATCCATATTGTTTTTCGAAAAGACTGGACAAATCAACATTTCCATCAGCAGCTAATATAAGTCTTTTCTCTCTCTGCATCTAAGCCACTACTGATTGTTCTTGTTCTTTGTGATGTGGGCTATCCTGTGGCGTTAGATGACACCTTATTGTTGTTTTGCTTTGCATCTCCCTGATGATTAGTAATATGGAGCATTTTTTATGTGCTTTTGGCGATCTGAAATTCTTCTTTGAGAAAGTTTCTATATAGCTCTTCCTCCCATTTTTTGGATGGTGTTAGATATTTATTTTCTTTTTAAATACTTTTTAGTTTTTTCAGTTTAATATAGACCTATTGATTTTGCTTCTACTTGCTTGATTGGTGGTGTTTCATCCTTGAAGATGCCTTTAGCTTCAATGTCATGGAGAGTTCGGCCTACAATTTCCTCTATGTCCTTGTATTTTCAGAGCTGAGATCACTCCTAGGAATATATCCTATTCCCCAAAACAAAATGCAGAAAAGCCCTTTGTATTTCTATATTCATTGCAGCATTATGCACATTGGTCAGAATCTGGACAGAAACAGCCGTGTGCAAGGCAAACACCTTTCTGCTGCGCCACCGCTCGGGTCCAATAAATCATAATGCTTTAAAAATTTTAATCAGCTACATATAAGAGAATCAAACATAATACTGTCTTCAAAGATGAAAAATAGCCCTCTCTCTTAATCATATATATGTATATATATATATATATATATATATATATATATATATATATATATATATTTGCATGTTAAATACTAGTGCAGCTGCAAAGCACTGTCAGCCTCCATTGCTTGCAACTCTCAGTTAATAAAATGTCACTCTCCAGCTACCACCAAACTGGTGAAGCAGATCAATAGCAAGCTTGCTTTTCAGGAAGCCCTGAGTGGTGCAGGTAATAAACTTGTAGTAGTTCATTTCTCAGCTACATGGTATGGACCTTGCAAAATGATCAAGCCTTTCTTTCATACCCTCTCTGAAAAGTATTCCAATGTGGTGTTCCTTGAAGTCAATGTGGATAACTGCCAGGACGTTGCTTCAGTGTGTGAAGTCAAATGCATGTCAACATTCCAGTTTTTCAAAAAGGGACAAAGGGTGGTTGAATTTTCTGGAGCAAAGAAGGAAAAATTTGAAGCCACCATTAATGAATTCATCTAATCACATTTCGAGAACATTATTCAACAGTTGTAATTTTTTTTTAAAAAATGAGATCAAATATGAAGACTATATGACCACTACCTTTGATTGTAACAATAAATATTAATTGTACCCTTTTTAAAACTGAAAAGAAAAAGACTACTACAGAATTTCTGGGAACATGCTGGATATAATCTAGTTGAACTTTTCTTAAAATGGTGTCTCTTAGGGTCCAAAGTTGAAGAATGAGACTGCACGATTGAAATAGTGCAGAGAAAAGCTTTATTCTGTCAGTCACAAGTCCCAAGCTAGCCAGGGCCATCTCCTGAAGAAGACTACCCCTGCCCAAGATAACAAGTCAGTTTATATAGGGAGGGGAAGAGGAGGTTCTAGCTTCTGAGGATCTTAAAAATGATTGGCTATTGTACCTTTTTACTGGTTGGCTAGTGTACCTTTCTACTGGTCCCTTGCATCATTTCTAGATAGGCTAACTAGTATGGCCAGAAGTCTTGGGCAGTGTTAATGGAAATTTAGGCTTGAGAAAGAGAAATTTAAAAGGTTAGGATTAGGGTTTACAACATGGCGCCCTTTGCAAAATGGAGTCCT
>PVKC010028102.1:0-15567 GCA_004027635.1 Crocidura indochinensis
TGTGTCTATATTTTTTAACTTGTTGTAATGTGAATTTAGTGGGATTTTAAAAATAATATCTTTATTTAAACACCATGATTACAAACATGGTTGTAATTAGGTTTCAGTCATAAAAAGAACACCCCCTCCATCACCAGTGCAACATTCTCACCACCAATGTCCCCCATCTCCCTTTTTCCCCACCCCTTCCCTGTATTCTACACAGGCATTCTATTTCTCTCACTCATTAACATTGGCATGGTAGTTGTTAGTGTAGTTATTTCTCTAACTGCACTCACCACTCTTTGTGGTGAGCAAATTTAGTGTTTTAAAAATTAAATTGATGAGGCCAGAGAAATAGTACAGCAGGTAGGACACTTACTTTGCACAAGCTGACCTGGGTTTGATCTATAGCATTCCATATGATCCCTCTAAACACTGCTTGGAGTGATTCTTGAATGTAGAGCCAGAAATAACCCCTAAGCATCATTGTGTGTGGCCCAAAAAATAAATAAAGCAAGAAAGTGTATGTCATATGAGACATGTTTTATTTTATCTTTTCTGTATTTATTCTGGGGTTTGGGGCCATACCTGGCAGTGCTCAAGGACAACTCCCTTGTATTTTAGGACGACTCCTTATTCTGTACTCAGGGTTATTCCCAGTAGTTCTTAGGAGACCGTGTGCTAGGGATTGAACCAAGATCTCTTGCATACAAATCATGTACATGTAATCAAGCATGAAACTATCTCTTAGACTGACACTTTAATTATTTATTTATATCCTGGAGTCACTTCTAGAAGTGCTCCTGGGCCATGCAGTGCTGAGGGTTTAAACTCAGAGCTTTGCACATGCAAGACATAGGTCTTACCACTTGATCTACACCCCAGCCCTATGGTAGCATTTTTAGAAATGAATTCTTTTTTCAGAGTTTGGCAGATAGCTCAAGCAGTAGAGCCGAGCTGGGGTTCATTGATTTGGTGATGAAGCAGAGCAGAGTGACCACACTCCTGGCTCCACCCTTTGTGGGAGGAGACAGCCTACCTCTGGTAATGTATTCTCAGAGATGTTCTCTGCTTTCGTACCCTCAGGAAATGTTCTTGGTGGGGGAGATTAGACTTTTTCACAGAGCAGAGCAGAAACTATTCAAAGTGTCTTCTTTGTGCCAAAGTGCACACAGGAATCCTCAATCTTTCTGATATCATGCACAAAGGCATATATTTTTTTATCTTGATACTACATAATGCCCCAAGTCCTCACCAGGAGTGATCCCTGAGTGTAGAGGCTCTACTCTGCCAACAAGTTTTCAAATTCTTGTACATGGCTAGCACTCTGCAAAATACAAAAGGATCTCTGACCTTATACCTTCTCTACTAGAGGCTATTTATATCATATATATGATTTATTACAGAGATAAGAATAACACATTAAGTAGTTCTAATTTATGATGCAGTTTAAAAATAGTTGAGAGCTAGGGAGATAGCTCAGAGAAGTGGAGCTCATGCTTCCTGTGTGTGAGGCCCCAGTGCTGGTCAGCTGAAATATCATTGCAGTACAGGAACAAGCATAGGCAAAACCTGTTAGGCCAAGTTTCAGAGAGTTGCTTCTATGGTAAGAGATCAATGGGGGCAGCTGTGTATTTCAGGTCAAATAACATTCAAAATGAGAGCATTTTGGTATCAGAAACTGATTTTTGTAATTAGGAAAAAATGAGAAAACGTTAACTTTTAAATTTTATTTTTGAGGGTCAGAGCGATAGCGAAATGGTAGGGCTATTTGCCTTGTATTCAGCTAACCCGGATGGACTTCGGTTTGATTTCTGGCATTCCATATGGCTCCCGAGCATGCTAGGAGCGATTTCTGAATGCAGAGCCAGGAGTAACCCCTGAGCGCCGCCGGTGTAACCCAAAAAACAAAACAAAAAAATAATAATAAATAAATTTTATTTCTTAAAATTGTCATTTATCTTCCAGGAATCTGTCCTGAATTATCGTTTAGATCCTCTTGGCATTGTTGATGGTTTTACTGCTGAGGTGGGAGCAAGTGGTGTTTTCTGTCCCACACACTTGACCCTTCCTGTTGAAGTGTCATTCTACAGTGTTTCAGATGATAATGCTCCCTCTCCTTATATGGCAAGTACTTTTTAAAATCTTTCTTCTGATAAAACCTAAATGCTTAATGGCAAATATGTTTAAAGAGAGTATATTACTTTCGTGTGGTGATTGAAAATATAAGCAGTTCCTAAGAAGAAAATTGGCAGATTAATAGAGACTAACGTACCTACCTCTCAACTTCTTTATTACCTATTTCTCAATTTCTGAGTTTTAACAGCATATTCTTTTATATTTGGGAATAATGCTGATAACTTCTACTTGATCTGCAGAAACTAAATTTTGATTAATAAGTATATAAACCATAGTTCATTCTTTCCTGAGTTCATATTCTCAAGTACATACTGTATACACTAGTTATACATGGATTTCCTTCATGGGAGATTCTCAGCTTGGTAACATTTAAGGTGGCCAAATTTGGTAGCCAAACATATATGTGATTTGTCTGAATTATTTATTCTAATTCTAAGATTTTTTTTTTTTAGCTTACTACCTACATTTGAGTCCATTTTTTTTTATTTGTTTTACCTTGTTTCTTTGGTGCTGAGGATCAAATTCAGGACCTCAGACATGTTAAATATTTTCTTTACCACAGAGCTATTTCCCAACCATGCCAATACTTGAAAAGTTTACTTGAGAGTAATATAACTAAAGGGTTTTTGTCCACAGTCTTTTTTGTTTTGTGTTTGAGCCATACTAGTTGGTGTTCAGGGATTACTCCTGGCTCTGCACTTAGGAGTTATTCTTGCCTGTCTTGGAGACCATATGTGATGCTGGGGATCAATCTCAGATCAGCTACATGCAAGGCAAGCACCCAACCCACTCTATATCACTCCCTCCCTATTAATACATAGTCTTGAGTCATAAGAACATTTACCTTGGAGCTAGAGAAACAGTACAGTAAATAGGGCATGTGGCTGACCTGAATTCGATCTTCAGCTCTCCATTTACTCCCCTGAGCCTGCCCAAGTGATTCCTGAGTTTAGAGCCAAGAGTAAGTCCTGAGAACCACCAGTTGTGACCTCAAAACAACAACAAAAAGGAACTTATGATTTTATCACATTTTTCTATGTACTAAGGGCAAAATAACATTTAGCTGCAGAAAAAATTCCAAGTTCTATTATATGTTTAACATCAACCCTTTTTCAAAAGACATAAATGGTAAGAAAAGAGACTGAGAACAAGTGTATAAGATTTTTAGTGTTGATGTTAAATATGGAGTCATATGTAGGTTTTCACATTAACTCTTACTTTGGTAAATATTTTCCTAGGTCAACACTAACCTCAATTTTTTGTTTCTTTTTTTTTGTTTTTTTTTGTTTTGTTTGGGGTCCATACCCAGCTTTGTTCAGGGTTTATTCCTGGAATCTGAACCTAGGTCAGCCACAAGCATGACAAGCTTATTAAGCATTCCACTCTCTCCAATTCCAATCCAACTTTTTTTTCTCAATATTTTTCTCTAGTGACCATTTAGGTTTCCAAGGGCATTAGCCACAATATCTTTTATTCATAACAGTTGTGAATATGAAACAGGAATGTAGACATTAATTGGCATTAATTAATTAATAGGCATTAATCAATTAATGTGGACATTAATTGAAAAACAACTAAGTAAGGTATGTTCCACTTTTTTAGGCATATAATCTACTTTTTGTTGGTGCAGTTTATTCAAAGAATATTATCTAGCTTTATTCCATTCTAATAGTGAAATTTTCAGTAAGAACCTGTTTGATGTGTGGGGCTCCACATGCTTTAATCCAACCCCAGAAAAATGGTTCTGGAACAGCATTACAGGAGGAAATAAACCAGTCCAAACTTTCAAGAGATAGACAGGGGTCCAGGAGCTTTCAACCTCATGGTTAATCTGCCCCCCAAACAAAAACTGTTAATAAGTATCTCAATCCACAGTTCAAAAAAAAGACTTATCTTTTTTTTTTTTTTTTTTTGGTTTTTGGGTCACACCTGGCAGTCCTAAGGGGTTGCTCCTGGCTCTACACTCAGAAATCGCTCCTGGTAGACTTAGGGGCCCATATGGGATGCTGGGATTCGAACCACTGACCTTCTGCATGAAAGGCAAACAAACGCCTTACCTCCATGCTATCTTTCTGGCCCCTCTAGGTATACTTTTCTTTTTCTTTTTTTTGGTTTTTGGGCCACACCCAGTGACGCTCAGGAGTTACTCCTGGCTATGCACTCAGAAGTCGCCCCTGGCCTGGGGGACCATATGGGGCACGGGGGATCGAACCGCGGTCCATCCAAGGCTAGCGCAGTAAGGCAGGCACCTTACCTCCAGCGCCACCGCCCGGCCCTCTAGGTATACTTTTTACATCTAAATAAAGAAGGGGCAAGAAGCTAGAGAAATTCTTTCTTTCTTTTTTTTTTTAATAAAACTGATTATAATCTGGGCCAGAACAATAGCATAGCAGTAGGGTGTTTGCCTTGCACATGGCTGATCCAGTGATTTCTTTTTTTGGGTCACACCTGGCAGCACTCAGGGGTCACTCCTGGCTCTACACTCAGAAATAGCTCCTGGCAGGTTCAGGGGATCATATGGAATGCCAGGATTTGAACCACCATCCTACAGTATGCAAGGCAAACGCCTTACCTACATGCTGTCTCTCCGACCCCCTGATCCAGTGATTTCTGAGCACATAGCCAAGAGTAACCCCTGAGCATCACTGGGTATGGCCAAAAGTGAAAAATAAAGCCTAGTTGTAATTCAATATTGATGTTTTATACTTGGAATTGCCATTATTCAGAATCTCTTTTTCCAATAATATGTACTGTGTAGGCCATAATCATAATGATGCATAACATTGGTTATTATCAGAAACCATTCCTTTGAGTTGTACAGGAGATAAGTCAATTACTATTTGGACTGGTCCTGGTTTGATACAAGGCACACCCTGAGTACAGCCAGAAGACAATTCCTGATGACAAAAAAAAACAGGAGCCTCTGATCCCAGCACATTCCAGGAGAGGCCCAAAAACAAAATAAAACAAAAAATTCCTTTGTAAATCTACTTGCATCCTCTTCGTTATTTATTTTTCCCTAGAAATGCATCACCTTTTACAATTCAATTTATTTATATAGCCATAGATGGTACAGGAGCTAAGGTACATGCATAACATACTGCCAACTCCTAATTGGTCCCCAGTATCACCTGTTGTACCCCAAGCACCACCAAGGGTCAATCTTGAGCAGACAGCTAGACTCAGTCTCTGAGCTGTACTGAGTAGGGTCCTAACACCCCCCATCTAAACAAATGCAAATTTATGATAATTAGTAAAATGCAAAGCACCACTGAGATAAACACATCACAATATATTTTGTATTGGAATACTTACAGTATTAGAACATTATGGTCAAGATGTCCCATTTGTTTAGCATGGTATGAATGCTGCACACATACACGAACAGCACCACGAGGTGAACTTCGGTGGCCACACACACACACTAGACCTAGCCCTGGAACTATTAGGCTCACACTGCTAGCCAACCCATCCACCCCCCACACTGTACCACTGTTGGTAGCCACTTTTTAAAAATGGTGTCCTGAGGCCAGAGCTGTGGCACAAGCAGTAAGGCATACAGTCTTGCACGCGCAAGACTAGAATGGACCAAGGTTCGATCCCCCAGCATCCCATATGGTCCCCCAAGCCAGGAACAATTTTTGAGCACATAGCCAGGAGTAACACCTAAGCATCACCGGGTGTGGCCAAAAAAAAAATGGTACCCTATTTTGAATTATCACAGTATCAAGAATTCTCATATATTCTCATATATTTTATTGGAATATAGCTATAGAAAATAAAGAGGCTCTAAAAATAAACATCTTTGAAGGAAGATCAAAAGATATTTGAACTATACATAAAATGTAGCAAAAAGCATCATTATTCTTGACATTTTATAGTTGATATATAAGATTAATGATAAAGAGATAAAGGATATTTTTGGAACCCGAGAGATAGTACAGTGGATAGATCATTTGCCTTGCAAATGACCAACAGCATTTGATCCCTGGCCTCCTGTATGATCCCCCATTCCTTACCAGCATTAATTCCTGAAGGCAGATCCATGAGTAACCCCTAAGCATATCTGGGTGTGGTCCCAAAACAAACAGCACAAAGCAATAAAGGATGGTTTTTCAGCTTCTAGAAAGGACCTGAGAAATAGTTCCATGGACTTGACTGCATGTTTTGCTTGTAGGAGCTTCTATCTTGTAGGACTTTTATCCATGGTACAGCTTATGGTCCCCTGAGCACTGTCTGGTGTGAACACCCTCCCCACCACCACAAGGTCCAAGCCTGGAATAGCCTTTGAGTGCTGCTAGGTTTGTCCCCAAACCAACTACCCAAAAAGATAAATAGGGAATTTCTAAATCAGAAAGGAAGTAAAGGGATTTTTTTTAGGATTAATGTTTTATAGGAGAAATTAAGACATCGAACACTTCATTGGTTTGTATCATATAAAAGTCAAGTATTTAGAAGTTCTAAGTTGTTGGCTAAAATTTGAAGTCAGTTGGTCAATACATATACATATAGATTTCTTACTAGAAACATAGGTACCAGTATCACCAATGGACTTGTTAGAAATGCAAAACTTTGGGATCTGTAAGGATCTCATTGTACATGACCAACCTGTATTTGAAACATTACAAATGGTTCCCTGAGGCTACTAGGAGTGATTCCCTAAACTCAGAATCAAAAGTAAGTCCTAACACAGTGGTATCTAGCCCAAAAACAAAACAAACTAATAGAAATGCAGAATTCTAACTGTTCTACCAATTTAACCTGCATTTTTATGAGACCTTCAAAGTCACCATATGTACAATAAAGTCTAAGAGACACTGATGTACTTTTATGATAAGAGAGTTTTACTTACTACAAAATTCTATCTTTGGGGCCCGGGAGATAGCATGGAGGTAAGGCGTTTGCCTTTCATGCAAAAGGTCATCAGTTCAAATCCCGGTGCCCCATATGGTCCCCCGTGCCTGCCAGGAGCGATTTCTGAGCATGGAGCCAGGAGTAACCCCTGAGCACTGCCGGGTGTGACCCAAAAACCAAAAAAAAAAAAAAAAAAAATTCTATCTTTGAAGGATTATTGCTTTCGTGCAATTTACTGCTACATAGAAGGACCTGAAGAGCAATATTTTGAGTGAAATTATAGGGAGAGGGACAGTTATAAAATAATCACTCTCATATGAACTATAAAGAAACATAATGGGAGCTAGAGCGATAGCACAATTTGTAGGGAGTTTGCTTTGCATGCAGCTTACTTGGGTTCTATCCCTGGCATCCCATGTGATCCCCCAAGCCCAGGAACGATTTCTGAGTGCAGAGCCAAACACAGCCAGGTGTGGCCCAAACACCAAAAGAAAAAGAAATGTAATTATAAAGGTACTTATTTGGATATATTTTGCTTTAGCTTTCTCGACCTAGAAAGAAGTATGATATATTTATATATAGAGTAGTTTAAGAGATAAATTGTTGGGGCCGGAGAGATAGCATTGGAGGTAAGGCATTTGGCTTTCATGCAGAAAGTCATTGGTTCGAATCCCGGTATCCCATATGGTCCCCCGAGCCTGCCAGGAGTGATTTCTGAGCGTAGAGCCAGGAAGAACCCCTGAGCACTGCCGGGTGTGACCCAAAAACCAAAACCAAGAAAGAGAGAGAGAGAGATAAATTGTTAAAATTTTTATTTGTTTCAGATGCAATTTATTGATTTTCTGTTTTCATGGTTTTATTGGGATAAATCAGTTTTGTCCAGAGCCACATGTCTTTTCAATACCCACTTACATGAACGTTTAATAGGTTAATTAATATTCTGATATCAAGTGCTGTTTACCTGGATCTGAGATTTTCTTACTTTTACTTCACTTTTCTTTTGTCCACTAATTTTTACTTCCTAGTGCCAGTGTATTGCTTAGTTTGCTTTGGTTTGATTTGATAGCCATACCTAGCAGTGCTCAGTGGACCATAGATCTGCAGCACGCATGCTCAGTCTTTGAGACATCTCCCCAGACCCTCTAGTATATTTATTTATTATTAGTTTTGGGACCAAAGCTAGTAGTGTTCAGAAGTTGTTTCTGACTCTGCACTCAGGACTTACTTCTGACAGTGCTTGGAGAACTATATGATTGGGAAATGAACCCAGGTTGGTCACATACAAGGCAAGCATCCTACCTGCTGTACTATCTCTCCAGTCCCTAGTATATTGTTTAAATTTGGAAAAGGTGCTGATTGGTGGGAAGACCTATTTTATATTTGCTTTCCAAAAGATTGAGATGCTCTGATTTGTATAGTGTAAAATATAAAATGAAGAGTATACAGTTATTTTACTTAACTATTCTATGCAAAGAAAATCTACAAACTGGTTAAAACAAATTAAACAGAATTTATTCTTATTTTAGTTTTTAGCTTTCACTCAGAAGACAGAAAGAGAAGATACTTCAGTAGAGCGAGGGAGACCAAGTGTTGCCACATAGATTGAACTCAAGGTCTCATGCATACTCAGCTTATGTTTTCCATTTGAGTATTCCCTTAGTTCAGGATTGTTTTGTTTTGGTTTGGTTTTTTGTTTTTCTTTTTAAGGCTGAGGCCTGAGATTGCAGGGTGGGACAGGGTTTGAGTCATTCCTGGTGGTGCTCAAGATAAGTTTCTGGCTCTGTGCTCAGGAATAACTCCTGCAGTACTGAGGGTACCAGATAGGATGCAAGGGATTCCAGTCAGAATTGGCCGCATGCAAGGCAAGAGCCTTACCTCCAATAGTACTCTTAGGTCCCCAGATTGTTAAAAGTTAGAAATTAATATCACAGTCACCACCTGTTATCTAGAAATGTTTATACATTCAGCCTTAGCCTCCCTTGTTTTATAAACGTATGCGTATTTCTGTTCGAATTTCTGCAATGAATAAAATAATTCTCATAAAATTACATGAGTGTTTCTTAGCTTTATTGTACATATGGCATCATCTGAGGACTTTTAAAATGCAAATGTAATTGTTAGGTCTGTGGAGAATTCTGCATTTGTTACAAATTCATAGGCTATGATCGTACATCTCTAATAATGAGTTTGTATATGTGTGTGTATGTATACATTCCTAACTGAATAATTAACTATGTTTTTAGTCAGGAACTTAGAACCTTGTACATACATGGTTTTACATGCATTTTCCTAACAAAACACAAGTTAATAAATTTCCTTTGTTTTCTTCTCATATATATATATATATATATATATATATATATATATATATATATATATATATATATATATATATTGGTGCTGGTTGGTTGGTACTCAGTGCCTATTCCCAACTTAATGCTTAGGGGTCATTCTAGAGACAGTACTCAGGGGACCAAGTATATTTAGTGCCAGGGATAAAAACCCAGACTCCTGCATGCAAAGTATGCACTCAGTTCAGCTCTCATTTAGGAAGTTCTCTGTATGTATTTTAGTAGAAATTTCATGTAATGTGGTCACTGATGTGTTAATTGTTATTTATGATAGAAGCTTCATGAAGAATAATAGACTGTTTCATTGGGTGTTGAACCTCCTAGTTCTTGTTTCATACTCATAACTTAATATAATTTAACTGTTTTTCTGTGCAAATATAATTCTGAAAATTTAATAATTACTAAATTCATTGTTTTATTATCTTATATCTCTATAAGTCATTTTGTACTCAATTTGTTTTCTTTTATTTCAAGGGTGTGATTACTTTAGAGTCCCTTGGTAAAAGGGGTTATCGAGTACCTCCTTCAGGAACAATACAAGTGGTATGTGTTTTATAGTCTACAATTGCAATAATCATTCTCTCACATACATATAGAACTTAGCCCTTTCTCCTGCTCCTGCTGCTGCAACAACTTTGGTAAGTAACAGTGGGGCTGCAGCTTTGTTTGGAGTTTCCCTGCTCTGCCCCAGGAATGACCATTTGGGAACCTCCATAACAGGAAAACATAATAAACTAATCAAGGTGAATGTTTTAAAAAAAATAGTATTTGACAATTTAGATAACTTAAGTAAAATGATTGTCAATGTAATTAGAAACTACCAGTACTGGTGACTTGTATTTAATATAGTTAGATTAATACTGACCTGTTTAAAAGGAGACCCCAGTTTGCCGTTTGCTTTGACAAGAAAACTTGGTTAGGAAAATAGTACTAATTACTAGTTTAATCATTTCTAAAAGTGATCTAATGAACTTGTTACAGACAGCAGAAGTGTAGGTTGACAGGTGTTAGGGCAGAGAAGGCAATGTTCTTTTATTCCAGAACTGTCTAGCCCAGAGCAAACTTTTATTATAGGGTCTCAGGCAAGGATTTCAGAAGATTAATTTGATGAGAAGGTTGATTAGTGGTTGGTGATTGAGTTTATCTCCAGTCAGATCCAGAATAATTTTATAACCCCAAAATCTATCACAAAGCTGGCTCTTGCAGATTACTGAAGAGAGTGTAGATGG
The DNA here is from genome assembly GCA_004027635.1 of Crocidura indochinensis. Classification (NCBI taxonomy): domain Eukaryota; kingdom Metazoa; phylum Chordata; class Mammalia; order Eulipotyphla; family Soricidae; genus Crocidura; species Crocidura indochinensis. The sequence continues at coordinate 10,556 of PVKC010028102.1, forward strand.
TATGCTGATTGTATCTCATTAAGACTGAAAAGAAAAAATAGTCCTGCTGACTTCCTTGCATTCAGATTGTGAGCCAATTCAACAACCCCTTTTATGCCCTTTGGCCCAAGTGTGATCAATTTTTATGGGATCTTAGTCTCATTATCATTGCTACAATACTGCAAGGAGTCTATGTTAGCTTGTTTCAAATCACACAGTTGTTTGTTGTATATTTACTTAAATATCATTACATATTAGAGTTTTTATGTTGAACTTTTTTAATGATCTCAAAGAATGATCAAAAAGAATGAACTTCCTGTTTTCTTGTATCTTGCTAGTATCTCATGAGAAAGTGTGAGTCACTGCAAGACACAAGTTGTCATAATAATTAAGCATAAACTCAGGGCAACACATTCAACTTCTGGTTATGGACTGCCAATTTTGGTTAATTTTAAATCTGAAATTTAGGTATATATTTTATTATATAGAGAGCTTAATTATGCATAAATATGGTTTGATCACCTAGTTTGCTAGTTGTTGTGGTTGCTGACTATACTATTTTTAAGACTCACTAGATTTCAAAAATGAACATAGTATTGATTTATTTCTCTTTTTTTTTTAAAGCTTTGAACTACTTTCTTTTTGTACCAGTGTTATAAATGTAGCTTTTAGGGCCAGAACGATAACACAGCAGTAGGGCATTTGTCTTGTACATGGCCCACCCAGGATGGACCTGGGTTTGATTCCCAGCATCCTGGTCCCCCAAGCCCGCCAGGAATAATTTCTGAGTACAGAGCCAGGAGTAACTCTTAGTGCTGCCTGGTGTGGCCCCAAAACAAAAAAGTAGCATTTAATAAAACCTTGACCCAAATGCCAGCAATTTCAGAAAAGAATTTGAGTGGGGAGCAGCGGATAGGAGTTATTTCACTTAGGAAAAATAACCACTATCTTTCTCCTAATCTTCAACAGACAGTTTAGACATTTACAGCTGCTGTAACACTTTTACACAATTCCTAAGTACTGGAGCAATAAAAAGATCTAAATACAATTATATTTTAAGTACTGGGTCAGGGCTTTACATAAAAATACCAACCCATTTTTCCCCTAAATTTCTAAAATATCACATACGGTACTTTTCTCCCAACATCTACAGCCATTCAGGAATTTTAAGGAAACTTTTCTGCTTGATCTTAATTCCTAATCCCTGGTTCTTTGGGCTCAGTGATAAAAAGAGCAAAGCTACCAACAATGATGGTTCACTTGAGGTCAGACAAGAGACCCCAGCTCTGTTAGTCTAGTAGGCCAAAAACAGTGCTGCACCAACTGGCTCCATGCAGGAAGGATCTCACCAACCAGTCATTTGTACAGTGTGGGTCATAGATGTGCATGTACGGCAGATACCGAATTGGGTCCCTATAATGAAAGTCCATCATACAGACCACACACCTGGATTTTTTTTCTGACCCACCTCTTTCAGGGGCATAAACTCCCTTAGACAGAAGTTGTATTAGGCCTATTCTTTGAGCTATCCTGATTTGTTCTTTCTCAGTCAGTTGAGTTATGAGGCGAGTCTGACTAGGTGTTGGATGATAGACTGGAACTGGAACTTGTCCTGATATGGCAGTGGTGGTTCCCTGTCTGGTTCTGTCCCCTTGCTGAAGCTAGCCCAGTCTGACTGAGACTCGGGGAACTGGGAGATGTCATTCGAGATGGGGGACTTGAAGCAGTTCCCCATCTTCAGCGACTGCGCTGTGTCATCTGGGGGAGAAAGAAAGCAGTGATGGGTTATTCCCACGCTCCAAGGTCAACTTTGGACAACAAGATGGGGTCGGGCAGCAGGCTGGGGTTCAGGTGACAGTGGGTCCCTCACCCCCAGGGCACAGTCAGAGAGCCACTCATGCCAACCCCTGTTGGTGGGGGGTCAAAGCTGGGCTGCTGACTTCACTGGGGTAGTGGAAGTTGATTTAGAGGAGACGGTGATGGGGATTTGGGGGGTGAGGAGACAAAGCACTTGACTGCTGGGCTCCAGGTCCAGAGTCTGAGAGCGAGGCTATCGCAGCTACCTCAGCTACTGCCTCAACTGCTACTGTCCCTGATGACACCCTAGCAGCAATATTTCTCATTTTGATTCTGTGAGTGATGTCCAGTGCCACAGGTGAGCTTCTGAAACCATGGCACCAAGTTATCTATTGACGTATTGGTAATTTGTTCAAAGTTCTATTATCAGTACCTTGGGATTTTGTTTAACAGGTAGAACTTTAAAAAAAGAAAAAGAAAAAAAAGAAAAAGGAGAAGAATAATTCGAGGCCGGAGCGGTGGCACGGTGATAGGGTGTTTGCCTTGCACACAGCTGACCCAGGACGGACCACAGTTCAATCCCCCTGCATCCTATATGGTCCCCCAAGCCAGGAGTGCTTTTTGAGCATATAGCTAGGAGTAACCCCTGAGCATCATCAGGTGTAGTTGCCCCCAAAAAAGATTAATTCATAGAAATATTAATTAAACTTATTGTAGCCTTCACAGTACATATTTTGGTCTGTAATGATAATAATAAGTCATGTCTATGCTGCTTTCAATAAGAGACTATGAGGGGGGCCGGGAGATAGCATGGAGGTAAGGCATTTGCCTTTCATGGAAAAGGTCATCGGTTCGAATCCCGGTGCCCCATATGGTCCCCTGTGCCTGGCAGAAGCAATTTCTGAGCATGGAGCCAGGAGTAACCCCTGAGCACTGCCAGGTGTGACCCAAAAACCAATAAATAAATAAATAAATAAATAAATAAATAAATAAATAAATAAATAAGAGACTATGAGAAGAGACCAGAAAATACTGTTTTGCTTACTTTGTATCTAATAATAATGGACTTCATTTTCTAAAATTGGAAAATATTACAAGTAGAAAAATGTCTCTCTAAAAACATTTTAAGTTTTACACTAACGAGATGTATCTAAAACACTAGAGTCTAGTTATACAAAGGCTTTAGTTATTATTTTAAGAAGCTACCATGCATGAAATATTTTGAATTCTATTTTAGGAACTTTGTGGTTAAAACTCTAATGCGACTAGTGTTTGAAATAATTGAATTGAGATACCATTAGTTTACAAGATTATTTTAGAGGTACAATGTCACACCTCTTCAGATAATATATTAGCACTCCACATCTACCACGAAAGTATGTTCCTCCATAGTCCACTGGACTCGATTCCCTGAGCTAGAATATTTTCATTCAGTGATAAGATAGGAAGCATTTTGCTATACCTAGTGGAACTATTTAAATTTAAACAAAAGCAGGACCGGTGCCATAGCATAATGCTCTGTGGATTTGCTTTGCACACAGCTGACCTGCATTTAATCCCTGGTATGGATTTGGCTAGGTATATATGCTGCTGCAAAAATTTTGTAAGTAAAACTAACAGTTTTTAGTAGCCACATGTGGATAATGTTGTATTGGGCAGAGTTCTTGACCTTCATTCATTCATACATGTATTTATTCATTCAACAAATATATAGGCACTAGGAAAACAACAATGACAGAAATTAACTTTCTTGAATCAGACAGATAGTTGAATGGATTTAGTTTGCATGCAGGAGGCCTGAATGTAAAGTTTGTGATGGTTGTGGGAAGAGAGAAGAGAGAGGTGGGGAGGAGAGAGGAGAAAGATTCTGCTGTCTGTAACAAACTCACTTTTAGATCACTTTTAAAATGATTAATACTATTTTCTGAACCAAGTTTTCTTGTCGAAGCAAACGACGATCTGATGTCTCCATTTAAACAGACCAGTATTGATTCCCAATTGGTTTCTTAAGCCCTGCCAGGTGTAGTTCCTGAGAGCAGAGCCTGAAACCCCTGAACTTGACCAAATATACCCTAAAACCAAAATAAAATTTAAATAAAAGGTCAATTTCATATTCTGTTATTATGACCAAAGATTTTGACTTGTTGCAGGATTAATATGACATTAAAATTTAAATTGAACTGTGAAAAATATGTAGTATCACTCTATTAAATTTATGAAACTTTATTATCTTTATTCCTCCAAACTGAATTGGGATTACTTAATTATTTATAAAAACCTGTTTTTTTTTTTGTTGGCACAGACATTTTAATTCAACCAGTCAGCATTCTTTCAATGTTTTTTGAAAAATAATCTCTATATTGTTTCTTCAGACCTTATTTAATCCTAATAAGACCGTTGTGAAGATGTTTGTTGTGATATATGATTTACGAGATATGCCAGCCAATCATCAGACATTCCTACGACAAAGAACATTTTCTGTACCTGTTAAACAAGAAATGAAGAGAAGCATTAATAAAGAGAATCATCGACACACAGAAGAACGGTTATTACGCTACCTCATACATCTGAGGTAATGTTTCAAATAAACGTGAAAAGGCTATTTTAAAAGTAAAACTTTAAATTTTTATTATTTTTAAAAATCCTGAGTTCTGGAGCCAAAGCAGTAGCATAGCAGCAGGGCATTTGCCTTGCATGCAACCAAGACGGGATTGAGCCAGGTTTGATTCCTGACATCCCATATGGTCCCCCGAGCCTGCCCGGAGATATTTCTTTTTTTTTGTTTTGTTTTTCTTTTTGTTGTTGTTTTTTTTTGGGCCACACCCATTTGATGCTCAGGGATTACTCCTGGCAACGCGCTCAGAAATTGCCCCTGGCTTGGGGGGACCATATGGGATGCTGGGGGATTGAATCGAGGTCCTTCCTTGGCTAGCGCTTGCAAGGCAAGCACCTTACCTCTAGCGCCACCTCTCCAGCCCCCCGGAGAGATTTCTAAGTGCAGATCTAAGAGTAACTCCTGAGTGCCACTGGGTGTGGCCCAAAAACAAAAACAAAAAATAAAAATTCTGGGGCCCGGGAGATAGCATGGAGGTAAGGCGTTTGCCTTTCATGCAAAAGGTCATCGGTTCGAATCCCGGTGCCCCATATGGTCCACTGTGCCTGCCAGGAGCAATTTCTGAGCATGGAGCCAGGAGTAACCCCTGAGCACTGCCGGGTGTGACCCAAAAACCAAAAAA